>JAQGAO010005408.1:0-13631 GCA_034697705.1 Ommatoiulus sabulosus
GAAATTTATTTTCCAGCTTCGAGTTAATCCTTACAATATCAACTGGAAAGTTCAGGGAACTTGAAAATGACTGGAAAAGTCAGAGAAGAATGACTTTTTTTCAAAATGTTAATTTGAATGTTGTCACAATCCAAATGGAGTGCTTCAACAAGAATGCAGAATTTTCAACAATTTTAGAGTAACATTTTTCAAAATTGTGAACTTTTCGTAAAACAGTTTGGCAAGATTTCCAACTATGTTGGAGTAAAAATTTCTGAAGTTTTCAACAGTTTTTCAGGGCAAATTGGCAAAATTTCCAACAGTTTCAGAACAAAAATTTATCAATTTTAAACTTGTTTTGGAGTGCAGATTATTAAAAAAAATTACAGTTTACAAGGACAAATTTGCAAACTTTCCCACGTTTTCCGAGCACAAACTTGCAAAATTTCACACTTTTGAGCATATATTTGCCAATTTTCAAATCTTTTCGAATGCAGATTTAAAAAAAAAATTAACAGTTTCCGATAAGAAATTTTCAAAATTTGTAAACATTTTGTAATCCAAAATTGTAGGATGTCCAACCTTTACCAGCGCAATTTCACGTGTTTTTTGAGTACAGATTTGTACATTTTCCATATTTACCGAGGAGAAAATTGCAATATTCTTAAACATTTCCAAGTACAAATTTTTAAATTTTTCAGCTTTTTCTGATTACAACTTTGCCATATTCTGAGTAAAAAATTTGCCAAACTTATAAAAAATTTAAAATATTTTGAATATTGTCCTGTGTCGGTTTGGCAAACTGGTGGATAACGTTGGCATATTTCAATTTTGCCATTGCCATTGGTCAGGGATGGTTGTTTAAAAACCCGGAAAAGTTAAACAATATGCAGAAACATCTGGCGTTATTAAACTACCTTTTATTGTAAATACTAACTTATAAAACCATTAAACCTACCTAAACCCTTGCAAAGCTAGTGCCAGAGGAGGCTGGGTTCCCTTTTGCATTAACTTCTTCTGTGAAACAATATACGATTATTGATGAAAAAGTTTAAAAAAATACAAATTTTATTTGTATATTTTAAAGGTATTTAATTTAATTATAAATTTTACTTACTTGATCGATGATTTGTTGTTGCAGTTTTCTACGGGACATGGCTTAATGTGATATATTCTGTGACATTTTCCACAAAATGCGCGTTTACACGTAATCACGTAATGATAAAGGTGTTACTTTTTCACAATTGCAACATTTGAATGAAGCAATCTCTTCATCACTAACAAATTCAGGAACGTGTAAAACGGACAAGAGCTTTACTTTCTCGATATCTAAATTAAAAATATCTGATATTAGTATTTTACACAAAATAGTATCATTAACAACAAATTTATGTTTAGACAAATTGTATTTGTTCAAGCAAAGTGTAATTAATTTTTTAATGTATCTTTAATTATTGAATTTATTGTTAAAACTGTACTGCTGTTTTTTTATAACTTTTAATTAATATGGAAACATTTTGAGAAATTTGTTTCCACACTTGATGAAAATAACATATGTCCATGTATACTGTATACATCGATTAATCGAATAATTGTATGATATGTGGGAATTTGGATGTTTTCTTTTGGAAACATTTTGAGAACTTTGTTTATATATTTGTTGAAAATAATATTTATACTTATAATATAATATGTACATACATTTATATGTATTGATTATTCGAATGATTGTATAATTTGGAAGAATTTGGATTCATTGGAATTTGGATGCATTGGATGGAATTTGGAACATTTTTAAGAAATTTGTTTCTATTTTGCTGAAAATAATATTGTAAAATGATGCTGATTTTCGTATTATGATGAAATCGGTGGTTTTTTTTTAAATGGAGCAACATCTAATAAACGTGATTTCTTTTTTCATAACGTCTTTTGAAAAAAATCGTGATTTTTATGGAATGAAATTTGAAAATTGGAATTATAATATTTTGGGAATACTAAAACTATATGTTATTTATAAAAATATAATCATGTTTTATTTTCAAACATTTTTAAGTTCTAACAGATTTTGTTCAATTTTGATACAAAATATTAAATAAAAAAACTAAGCATTTGGCTGAATTATTTGTGCAACGAATAACCCTGAATAAACCGGAGTTTAGTTTACAATATTTTAAATTAAAGACTAATATAATACTTACAAGATGGCTCTTTTGAACATGTTGCCATGTTGGCACGAGGCGAACTGAATATTGAGAAAAACATTTCCGGTATTTAACTGAATTTCTGATGATATGATAAATGTAAACGTCCCTGGATGCTCTTTGTGACTTTTTATCATTACAATAGCCTTGATAGAAGAACTTAGATCCGGGTTCTCTTATCACTTATGTTTGAAGAAAAATAAGGTCGATTTTAACGTCCTAAAAATAACTCAGTAGTGGAGTGACAAGTACATTTTTTTTTCTTTTTGAAATATTGTTAAACCAAATTTTTAAATTTTTAGAGGCTGGTGGACATATTGTTTTTGCATTAAGTGCTTTATTTCACCATTTAAGACAACAAAGTTTAACGATTGTTTTGCTCCGAGTTACGAACTATAATTACGAACTCAGCTCCTCGTACAGTGGGGATATTTTTAGGTGATTTTTTTGGTTTCCATTAGGGAACGAGGAATTTCCCCAGATGGTTTAGAAAAAGGTTGTTGTTGGGGATATTTTTGAAAACTCTAACATAATATTACAAAAGGTGAATGCAATTTTCATTTTTAGTTTTTAATACAATTCCAATTTAGGAACTTTCTATTGTTAAGAACTTTTTTGGGGGTACCGACACGTCTTTAAAACCGCGAGTCGACTGTACATACAGTATTAGCGAGGAACGTGACAATAGGGGTACTCAGACAGAAGCTGATTCAGAGGAAAAATTTGCAAAATTTTCAACACTTTTCGAGTACAAAATTTTGAAACTTTTCGTATTATAAATTTGCTGAATTTTCATACATATTTTAAACATTTTCTTCATTTTTCGAATACAAATTTGTAAAATTTTAAATAAATATTCATGCCAATTTTATAAAAAACAATCTTTCGTAATTTTCAAGAGAAAATACGATTCGTTTGTTTTCCATAAACTTAAACCAATATATCTCGCTCATTTATTGGTTTTAATTTTGGGAATTTAATAAAACCATGTTGAGCCTTTTTATCTCGTATTGCCGCCAGTGGTATTTGGCGATTGCAACGCCACCTTGAACTTGAAGTTGACTAACGTTTTTTTGATATTTAAGAAAACTCCAAAAAATTAAGTTATTTTCAATGAAATCATACTTTAATAAGGTTTGGAATTTCTACAGGGTGGGTCATTATTGCTGTTGTTTGAATCTGACTGAATTGTTCTGTAAATATATTTTAATTATATTTCGTGTGTCACCCAGATACATGTATTCGTAAAGACAATGATGTTTCACAAAAAGTTGGTCAAATTTGTGAAAAAATTAACTTTTATTTTATACTTTTTAGGTCTCACCTCTGTTACTCTACCTGCAGAGGTTCCGAGATTAATCTTTCGAACCCGAGCCCCGTGACCTTTGTACCGGGTATGCTGATAATGGGTGAGAGCACGTTGGTACTTATTCATGTGATTTGTTTACTTATTTTGAACCAGTGTCGCGTAGTGGTATTGCAAACTCATACCACTAGGCGATACTGGTTTTTAAGTTAATGAAATAAATGCCAACGTGCTCTTACCCAATGTCGGCAAGTGTAATTGGACATGCAAATTTGCCTCTTTCACATACCGAACCGAGTTTAGTATGGAGCAAGCAACCCGGATAAGTGAAAAAGCGGCTTGTTGACACCAAGGAGTGAGGATGTCAGCTTTCACAAGAAAACATTTCGCCCAATTAGTTGTCCAAAATCTCAGTCAAGTTGACCCGAGCACCACCGTTGGAGAACAGCGCCGGTATACAATTATCTACAGTAAGTAACTCTACCACTGCTACATCTGTAACAATAATCTGGACCTGGACCCTGAAGCAGTTTACAACCAAATACCTTTCCTGACGGCCGCTATATTTCTACTCCATTTATCAGCTTTTTGACCATGTCCTTGTGACGCCATCAGGCGCCTTTTACACGTCCCGGATTTGTCTGTCCCTGCAGTTTGTCCAACACATGTCTGAATGTAATCAGAGAACTGCTAGTGCCATCAGTGCATGCACCGGCCAGTGTGCCGGCGCCAATGGTCGTGTGGGTTACGCGCTTGCCTCTTGATCCTAACTAGCGGAGTTCGCTCCTGGGTCGAGGTCGGTGAGGATTTTGAGGATGTGCAAAATTCTATAAGTGGCGGCTCTTTCGGTTGAGAGTTTAAACCGAGGTCCCGCGCAGATCTCATTTGCACTCTGCACGCTAAAGATCCCTTTGGGGGTGGAAGTCCCCCTTCGTAGGCAAAATTCTCAGGTAGGTGACGCTGACACATCCCCTGGCGTTGGTGTTTAGCCTCGTAGCAGAAATAGAACAACGTCAAAAATCCACAAACAAACAAACCGGCCAGTGTTTTGGATTTATCATGTTGTGTAACTGTGTTCACTGTCTTGCTCCACACCGGGATTGTTAGGACATCACATTCTGCTATTAAAGTACTCATCTCTGGTCCAGCTTTTCCCATCTTAATTGCCACACAAGAGCTTCATTGGAGGACTAGAACAATCACCGTGCTTTTCCCAGCATTTCCTGGCGCTGCTGTCGGCAAGAGCTCGCAACAGCGACATTCGGTCATCGGCCGGCGCCATGAGAGATCAGATCCTGTGGGCAAGTGCCCATCTTGGACCATCTTCATCAGTGCCAGTTGACTGACGAAGAACAAAGCCAATGAGCCTCCTCAGTTGATATCAATTGAGTTGTCGGTTTTGTAACAGTCCAGTCATCTTCCGGTTATCAGTCATTCTTATTGTTGCCAGTTCCGGGATTGGAACTGGCAACAATAACCACATACATCTCTGTACAGTCCACATGTGTTTGGCCTCAAAAAATATAACTTAAACGAGGAGGAGGACGGGATTCGGGGGATTGTGGGTAACCTTGAAACGCCACAATCAGGTAGCCGACCCGGGAAGCGAACCTACATCCACCGAATGCAATGTCACACGGATGCGACCTAAGCTCACGGAGTGGATGATGGATGCGGATTACTGCAGATATCATACTGTATACCCCAAAGGAGGATTTGCGAAACATCGAGGAAATAAAGTAAGCCATGTTTACTTATTTTTGTAACTCATTGATTCCAATATTTACACGTTTTATTTGGATGAAGTGCGCACATGGATTTTGTTTTTACGCTATTTCACATCATTGAACATGCAACAAATGTTTAGATATGCAAAACGTCTTCACACCATATATCCTCGCACCCTTTTCAGAAGAAAAATATGCATTGTTTTGTGAGACTGTAAACTCAATGCGCCCTTTTACAATTACATTCCGAAAAACTGAACAGACATGGAATGTGAGAAAAGGGACATATCAGGTTTATAATTCACCTTTCTCTTCTGAAATTCAAAACAAAAAAAGAGTTGAAGATTCTGAAGGTTAAGGTTATAGGTGGCTGGAGAATTTTTTGAAGGACTTTAAACAGTCTTGTTGGATGCGCCTCCATATTCGGATAATTTGAAGAATTTCTACCGGTTTTTAACTGAATCCAAGTATTTCCAAACTGATCCCAAACTTATCATAAGGTACCGGTATGTTTCGGAACCTACTGTGCAATTGCAATGCTAATTTTGCTAATGTTGGCAGCATGGGCAAATATAAAAAGTGGTATTTAGCTTCCGTCGTTGTCCAATTTAAAATGGACACAGTAGGACACATTTAGTGCCATTCTGGCTTCAGCAAAATAATGTATAAATGATTTAAATTATATCCAATGAAGTGGTAAGTTTTTATTCATGTTTATTTTCCAGATCATTCAAAATAACAATTCATTTATTGCCAAAAAGTTTTTCATTTTAAATGGTTTGTTTGTAAGCTGTATGGATAACGAGATGGTTTATTACTTGTAGTAACGAGAGCAATACAACAACGTTACAATTTCAGGAAAAAACACTAATACATCCTAACATCCCAATTGAATTGTTAAAAAATCCATTGTTTTAATGTAGAACAAATATTTGCGAGTTTTTACAACATTTTTGAATATTTTTCAATGACATGCACGTCTTTTTAGAAAAATATGTAGGCCTATATATTATATATAAAAAAAGAAACATTTTTCAAACATTTGCGAATTTTGTCACACATCTGCGATTGTTACTAAAAATGTTTAAATTTCAATTAAATACGAAAATATTGCTTAGAAATAAAACTTTGTCATGTTTTCCAAACATATTTATGCAAAAGTTTTCAAAAACAAAATGTGCAAATATTTTCAAAGAAATGTCAAAATTATTCTAAATTGAAAGACTTTTAAAAGTTTTGAATTTTGTTTATAATAGTTTACCATATTAAAAAAAAGACTGGGAAGTTTACCCAAAAATTTGCGAAATTTATCAAATATCGAGACCGGGTGTTGTGCTTGCACCGAAAACATTCGCAACACATTCTTCGAACATGACTCGTACAACAATAGCATCATCTTTCAAAAATGCAGAAGTTTCAACATCCACGTAAGCCAGATTAGCCAAGCAAAAATTCAAATAATATCCAAAATGTTCATTACTTATCCTCAGCATTTTGTTTTCCTTCGAACCTGACTGATCCAAGATCGTAGTCGTTATATTATAGTAACGTAATTTATAAAAGTTTCTATGTTCATCGTGGAGGTTGTGCAAATGCAGTTCAATATGGTCATCTCGAAAATTCAAACCAACTTTGAATCTGCCTCCTAAATTATCGTGAAAGCATTCGCTCCATACGCAGTGTCCATACTCGATCCCTTCTCGTTTCTTCTGATGATAATTTCCTAATGTCCAAGTCAAAATGCCATCTTTTGAATGAAATTCCTTGTACAAAATCTCCAGAGGCTCGACGATGACTCTGATGTCGACGGAGTCCGCATCGAAGAACTTGCATCGGGAACTTTCTAATTTCATGGATTCTGTCATCCAAGTGATTGCACTGTATTCGTACAAGAATCCAGGTTCTTGGACCAGTTGAAGTTTCTTAGTTACTTCTTCACCTTTTCTGACACAAAGTATGAATGTCCTCCGATGATAATATACGAAGGAGTACGGCTTCGCGGATTTTGAATCGTAGACAAATTCAAGCCAGGGATAGATGTGTCCATCTTGAAACATTACTTTCCCCCTCATTTTCAAGCCATAGTCTCTGGAATGGAAGACGTCGCTGATGACTTCCTTTCCTTCTTCTTGGATATTTTGAAAATCGGGAATTCTCCAGTGGAATTGCGTGGTGTTACCGAGGATTTCCTTCATCCATACTTTCACGTCCTTGAAGAGAATGTAATTGTAAGAAATTAAAAACTTCAATAATTTCCTATTAATTTCGTTTTTTAGCATACAGTAGAACCTCGTTAAGACGAATCTCAAGGGATGTAAAATTTGTTTGTTTAAACTATAGTTTGTTCGTATTATTCGGACAAAACGTGACTTCAACGATAAGAGCTAAAGTTTCAACGACTGACAACGAGTGCTTCTTACTGAGGTTCTATTGTATTTAAAAAAATAAACGACGTTGAGCATTCACCTTGTTTCCTTGCTCAGATTTCTTAATAAACTCTGTAATTATAAATAATTTACAACGGGATATTAACACGGATTATACTTATTTTCAGTAATTTTAACTACATTTGCTAGACTATATGGAACTCTTATTTAACTGGAAATCAGTTTTAAGTCAAAGGTTTTTAAAGTTCTGAAAATTTTATTGAAATTTTTACAATTATTTAAATTTTTTTTTCATCAGTTAAATTTTTTTGAATAACATTTTTCTACCTTGGCATGTTTACTTTAAGAAACGTCTTGAGCCTTACAAGTTTGGCACTTGGAAACATTTGGAAAGTTTCAATTTTGGTATTTGGAAACATTTGGAAAGTTTCAAGTTTGGTACATATAAACTTTTCAAAGTTTCACGTTTGGTACGTGGACACTTTTGGAAAGTTTCAAGTCTACAAATAAGCTTAAATATTACTGTACTTTAGTAAGCTATTTAATGATTTTGTAAATTTTCAAATATAATTACCTGTCAGTAATGCACTCTGTTTGTCTAAATTTTTGGTGCAAATTTCAACATTATTTTCCAATGCTTTTGTCTTTTCCTCCAGCAATGCATTGAAAGTTTTTGAATTCTCCAATTCCTTCGAAAGTTCGTCTGATTTTTGATTGAGTTTGAAGCCAATGCTTTCCACCAAATCTACATGCATGGTTTTCAAATTGTCTGCCTTATTTTGAAATTTATTTTCCAAATCAATAATTTTTGATTCGATAGTCGCATTATTATCTTTTGTTTGTTCCATCAGTTCGTCTGATTTTCTTTTAATTTCCGATGAAAGGTTAAACTCAAGCACCTCTTGTCTAGAGTTTAATGTTTGGATAGAGCTCTGAATTTGATTTTCCAAAACTTTACTTTTTGAACCAACATTTTCATCAATCTGTTTCACTTTTAAATACATTAATTCGACGAATTTCTTTGAAATTTCTTCAAATTTTTTATGAAATGTTGAGTTTATTGTCAACTGGATTTCATCTTGTCTTGAGTTTAACTGTGTGATCGATTGCCGGAGCTCGATTTTCAAATCTGCTGTTTTTGCATCAATTTTTTTGTTCATATGTTCCGAAATGTTAAATGATAGATCAACAGATGTTTGCTTAGATTTGTCTTCTACTATTTTTATTATTTTCTCCTTGAATTTCACGTTTTCATGCTCCAATTTTTCATTAATTTCTTTTACGAGCTGATCTTTAATTTGATTATCTTTTACTCGATTACTTAGAGCTTTAATTTTGGCATTCATTTGATCACATTTAGTTTGAAGTTTTGTTCCCGTGTGATCATTGAATGTCAATATTTTACTTTCTAATAAATTATATTTTCTTTCAAATTTGTCATTGATATCCATTGTTGTGCCTCTTAGTTCATTCATTTCGGATTTCATCACCATCATATCATATTCAATCTATAAGAAAAAATCAATATAATTGCTCTAAGATAGGGTACTGTTGAAATGTTTGCTCTAAGAGGAGATAATGATTAAATATTTGCTTTAAGAGGCAGTAATGATGAAATAGTTACTTTGGGAGAGGGATGAAGATGAAAAAATTGCTATAAGAGAGGACAATGATGAAGCATTTGCTCTAAGAGGAAAGTAGTGATACAATTTGCTCTAAGGTGGAATAATGATGAAACATTTGCCCTATAATGGGATATTGTTTAATTGTGCGCTCTTAGAATTTGTAATGATGAAACGGTTTCTTTAAGATGGGGTGATGATGTACCGTAATACTTTTTCTATGATGAGGGTAATGATAAAATATTTACTTTATGATGGGTGTAATGATTAAATATTTGTTCTAAAATAGGAATAATGTTGGAATACTTTCTGTGAGTTGAGGTAATAATGAAATAATTGCTCTATGAGGGGGAAGTGACGAATTATTTGTTATAAGATGGGGACATTGATGAAATACTTGTTCTAGAAGGGGGATAAGCAAGATTACTGTACTGCGTTAGTACATGTTCATATTGTTTAAAAAAGAAAAGTACCTGTTCTATGTATTTATAACCTTGAGGTGGACGCCATACTTTTGGTAGCAGTTTCTTGAAAGAATATTTGCATTGCTTTTGATGCATCTGTTATCAAAATTAATACAATACAAGGTAAAACATTTCCGTTAATTCAGTATGCATTATTCCTTTCTTACTATGAAATAAATTTTCATAAAATTGTTTTTTATCAAATTGACAAATTGATCGACATGCATAATTAAGCTTACCAAAATATCAGCCAACGAAATTGTTTCTTTACATCCATTTTTACGAAATGGGCAAAGCGCTTTCAAATCATAAACACCACCTTCAAATGTTTCATTCTGAGAAATCTGACATTGTAAAAAATGTACACAAAATTCAAAAGTTATGCAATTGATATCGTACAATAAGTGAAGGATTTTGTTAAGTTTCACTTACTTCATTGATGCATTTATTTTGGCAGTTTTCTACCGGACAGGGTTTATCATTAAATTGTCCATGACATTTTCCACAAAACACATGTTTGCAAATTGCCATGTAGTGATAAAGTGCTACCTGTTTACAATTGCAACATTGATACTGCTCGACCTCACCCATGTCCACAAAATCAACATTGTGTAATATAGCTTGTAGCTTTGCTTTATCAATGCCTAGATCGCAAAAAAGTTTCTTACTTACTAGGTTGAAATATAAAAAATCAAATAAAAACAATGGAATTCACAGCATTTGCATTAAATATGTTAATAAAGTTGTTCAACTTACATTAATTTGGTAAAAATATGTAATGATTAATAATACTAACCACATAGCACATCGACTGAACAGAGTGCCATATCAAAATCTGGTGGATGTGTTTTAGTTATGTATAACTGCAAGACTTTCCAAAATTCATTTGGCAATTCTGTGTTTTTCAATAATGTAATTAGTTTTGTATCGATTGGAATGTAATCAGTTATTCATGTGATATTATTTATCACACAGAACTGTCATGGTTTGTCTGCTCATGATACCACTGGCTTTACCAAATTGAAGTGGTTCTTTCTGATAATATAATATCTTATCATATCTGTTCGTAGATCCCAAAATGCAGTGAATGGTTTTAAATAAAGTAGGCCTATCCTATTAAATAAACTGCAAATACAGAATGCGTTTAAAAAAAAGTTCAATCAGACGATGGAATATTTCAATATTTTTGATAATAATATGTAATGATGTAGTGTTAATTTTGTAATTTTGTTAATTTTGTAATGTTTAAAGGAGATTTTATTGACCATGTCGAATTATTCTTTTGACATTGTTATTGACACTTTGGTTTTTTAATAATAAAAATTGAATAATTTTAAAAGCAGACCGAGGTACTCAACAGACATTTATTTCTTCAATGGATTTTTTTAAAATTTGAGTTTGAATATCAATCATGTTAGACTTTCACTTACTAGTTAATTTAAACATCTCTATGCTTTTTCTAAACCATCTGAAATTTTTCCAAGTTTCAAGATTAACAAACTTTTCGAGCATTGACTTTAATATAATTCCACCAACTTCTGAAAGGTTGAAGTTTTAATCTAATCACAATTTAGATAAAAAGCGACTTAGTGAGAGCCATCCATTAATTATTGCAGGTATCATTTTATTTTCTACAAATCTGTCTGGTCTTCTTTAAAATGTACACTTTCATGTGTACAAACTGCATCTTTTCAAGATAATCAAATATTGTTTATCTTCCTATGTATATCCATTAATTGTCATATGATGCCAAATCAAAGCACTGTCGAACCAGATTACAAGATAATAATTCATTACCATAAATGTTTTGAAAATGTGTCGATCGTATTTACAAATAAATACAAATTACATTTTAATATACATTTAAATAACATAAAATTGTGAACTACAATATGTAAAGTGTCACGACTCCTAGAGACACTGAGGTGACTTATTTTGCAATACTTATGTAGCAAATAAGTTGATGGTGAGGACAATAAATACATTTATACGAAAATCACAATATGATGAATGAAGTTTAAACCTGTTTACGTTGTAGGTCAATCTTAGAAACTGTACCTCTACTAATCGACTTATCCATTATATTCAATTAATTATACCCTTAAATTAAAGGAATCAAGGAAACCGCTTTTCTCAGCCAGCCTGGCCTTCCAATCCCTGACCCATCACACTCGTCTCTCTGCTAGGGGTGAACAGGGTTGACCCCTTCTCATCTTATAGCAGGCCGGTGACCCTGCCTCTGAGTGTACCCATGCCCTCTTTTGTTCTTTTTTCTTTTGTTTTGTATTGATATCCCTCTATCCTGTGGGCTTGTTTGACTCTGGTTAGAGCACCTTGTAATAGCTTGCCTTGGACCTGGTGACCTGGCGTTTCCCTTGTTCTGATCGTGTCTGCCCTACTGGCCAGTCTCGTCTGTTCTGTGTCGACTTTTGGGGCCCAGAGGAAACCCTGCCCCGCATGGGCGCGTTTTGGCCTTTGAACGCCCTTTATTAAACCAAATTTTCCTATTTTCTTAGGATACCATGCACGGTGGCCCTAAAAATAATGATGTCATCTTTTAAAAACGCTGGCTTTTCAATGTCAGCGTAAGCTAAAGCAGCTAAGAAGCAATACGAATAAATTTCAAAATGTTCCACTCTTATCTTTTGAACATCATTATTTTCTATTAAACCTGACTGATCTAAAATCATGCTAGTTATATTATAAGAACGCTTTGCATATAGATGTTTATATTCATCGTGGACGTTGTGCAAATAAAATTCAACGCTGGCTTCGCAGAATTTTGCACAAACTTTGAATCTGCATTCTAATTTGTCGTAAAAGCATTCGCTCCATATGCAGTGTCCATACTCCATTCCATCTCGCTTCTTTCGGGTATATTCTTCCAATTTCCAATCGATAAAACCATTGGATGGTAGACATTTATTGTACAAAATCTCGAGTGGCTCGATGATGATACGAAGGTCAATGGAGTCAGCATCTAAGAAGTTACATCTTGACCATTCTAACTTAAAACATTTTGTCATCCAATTTTCTGCCTTATAATCATGCTCTACTCCAGGCTCTTGCAATAATTTAAGTTCCGTAATTTTTTCTTCACCTTTTCGAATGCTAATTACAAACGTTCTTCGATGATAGCATATCAATGTGTTCTTCTTTAAGTAACTTGAATCATTAACAAATTCAATCCATGGATAGATGTAACCATTTTTAAACATTATCTTTGCCCTCATGTTTAAGCCGTGGTCCCGGCTGGTGAAAATTTCGCTATAAACATATTTTCCATTCGTTTGAACAGTGGGCCAATCTTCAATTCTCCATCTAAATCGTGTTATGCTGTTGATTTCTTTCCACCATATTTGCACGGGCTAAAATAGAATGCAGAAACAAATATTTGTCAATATTTAAGTTTAAGATTATAAAAATAAGACTAATTGAATATAATACCTCGACGCATGGCCCAAGTTTCTGTTGTGTTATTGCATGTTTTGTAATTTCGGGTTGGCAGCAGCCACGTGAGGTGTGCGCTATCGGTTACAGGGTGCTGTAACACCGCGCACGTTGGTGTTTACCTGAACACCTCACGTGGGGCGTGACATGTGCATGCAGTCACGTCAGTGTAATGCATGCTAATTACTTAAGTGTTTGTGCGCATTTTGTAGTTTAAAAAGGCGCGCCAAGCCTGTAGTGTCAGGCTTTTAACTACGGCGCTTTACCTAGTGGCCAAATTCAAATCCCCAGAAAAGGGCGGGAGAATTTGGGCACTGGGGGGAGCGCCATGGACTTGTGGGTTGTCCCATTTGGCCACCAGGTTTCCCGTGATGCTTTTTGTGGGGACTTTTGTAGACCCCACATTTTTGGAATTGTGACTTCCTTCCTGTTCTAGCTGCTGAAGTGTGTGGACGTGTTTTTCTGTACACTGTGAGTGTAGGCCTGACCACCAAG
>JAQGAO010005409.1:0-13631 GCA_034697705.1 Ommatoiulus sabulosus
CATTAAATGACACGTGATCCATTTGCACCCGCACCTGAAGTGGACAACACGGGTGTGCCCAGCCGAATCCGCTATTAGACTGATATCTTCTTATGACCTATTCACATCACCAAATCCGTACCGTAATTACGTCACGTGGTTAGCCGCGCATACGCACATGACAATAGGCGGGGCTAAGTGACGTTTACACGACATTTGCAAGGGCATCCGTGCTAGTTGAAGTTGATCCAACTTTTCCCGTCTGATCAATTTTAATCGTTATTTTCGGAAAAGTAAACAGAAAAAAACAACAAAAACAAAACGTTAAAACGCTAACCGGTACGCGTATTTTTATGGGCGGCGTGACGTCACGCTATAAAGATCCGCAACGCACGTGACGCACTACAGTACGGATTTGGTCGATGTGAATAGGCCATTTGATGGACCCACCAATATGGAAATCTGCGAAGATTGGACACTAAAAAATTCTGAAAAAGTTTCCATGTAAAAGAATTTTTAACTTATTTTTTGACAATTTTTTAAAAATTTTAAAAAGTCTGATTTTTTTTACTTTAAATAATTTGTATTTGAGGAATCAACTTTCTCCCCCACTGTAATTTCCTCTAAACTTATATAGTCACTTTCCTCACGTTGTGTTTAGCGATAAAAACCTTTCGCTTTATCCGGCTAAATGCTACATATATGTACTGCATGTATTTATCGAAGCTGATATGTAGCTGAAAATAAAGAGGAATTTCTGTAAAAATAAAATATTATAGTTGTCAACATGACGCCTTTCATACACTGTATTTCCCCAATCGTCGTTTCACACTTTCAACCTGGCCTAATAAGCAAATCAGGTGCCATTCTACAGATATCCGCTTAACGTGACGACATCACAGATTTTGATTTCTTAACTTGCCGCTAGGTGACAATTTTTATAATCGAATAACTAGAACAAAATGCTAGTCGACGGACCGAAAACCTCATAGTCGTAATTAGCGTTAAGTGCAGGTAATTAACTAACAATTCCTTAGTGAGCTCCGCCGGAAATATCCCGCAAACAAGTGTTTCCTTGCACCTGGGCGCGTTCCATCCTGTCACTGAGCGCATGGTGGCGCTGGCATCCGGGTCACGTGCGAACCGAGGGATAGAGGGAGGAATTCCGCGTACTTCCGGTTTATGAAAAAACAATGCCTTCACGGTCCGTTTTGGGGGCATAGGGCCATATCTAAATCTGAAAACCAAAAGATGTCAACTTTTGATTTTGGTTAATTATAAATGGCGCTCATTGTGTTCGCCTAATTGGAGCAGCGCCCCCTCGATTCTCATCGCTCGTGGAGCTCAACGTAGTGCAGCCAGATACTAAAGCGTTTCCTAACCGTTTCAATCGCAATTATAACATGGGATATTGCGCCTGAACTGGCAATAACAATGCATTTCCCGGACGCCATGATAACAAAATGGCCAAAAAAATCTGCGCCAATTTACTTTTGGCAGGCGAGGGTTTGGTGCAATAAATTTATATAAAGGTTATGCGGAGTGTAGATTTTCCACACATGGCCTTGCCGAATAATCAACGGGCCCATCAGTTATTATAATCGTGTTGGATGTAGCCACTTAAGCCACTGCAGTGTTAGTTGCAGTCGAGACTAACCACAATGGTGGGTGTCCTCTTTTAAAACGCCTAAGACTGAAATTTCGTCGTTTTAAAAGAGACATTTCAGAACACATAACACAAAAATCTTACTACAGTAATTTTCCTCATACCCCATTTCCTGTTGGCGGCGCTTTCAGCTTAAAACCAGTGATAACCTAGTGATTTTTTGTAACAAATTAACGTGTCGATTTTGTACACGTGACTTCATGACTGACAAAGTACGATTCGTAACGCTTCTGTCTGAGTATCCCTATTACACAGGCCCTGCGGATAAACCAATGCGCGAGAATACCCTCCCACATCGTCTGCTATTAAGCCGCCAGGTGGAAAGTCGATCTAAGCAGAATGTACAGTACCTTGGAGTTAGATTACACTTTTTTACTGCCAGAGAGTACAGTACAGGAGAAATTACTTTAAGAATTTCAGAGTGAAAATTAAATAAAACAATGACAGATATACTGTATAGATTAATTGTGATGATCATCATAATCATCATCGTCATGGATTTACTAAACATGTGGGTGGTTATTGTTACCAGGATGCGATAGAGCTGATAAAACGCAAACTGCAATTTGCATGGCTTTTAAAAATCACCCTGTATTTGTCGATTCAATATGATGCCATATGAAATGCAGGAAAATTCTGGGAAAAATAGGAAGTTGACAACGGAACAAAGTACAAAAAACCAGTGGGCTCAGAACGGAAGTGGCATTCACCTTTTGCAGAATAGACCAGAACGCCCCAACCGGTACTCATCTAACAAAAAGTGTCAAATACAAGCAAGTCAACATTACATAGTTAAAAAAAGTATAAAAAAAAAACTCCGCATCCCTTATATGTCACCTTGTCTGATTGGGCCATTTTTTAATTCACTCATGCGCTAGTTCATTGTTTCACTACAAGAAGGAAAAGCGCGTTTAGTGTCGACTAACTGTTGTTTTGTGCAAAAAATGAAAAAAAAATCAAAATTCCTGACCTCAACGGCAAATGTGACAAAAATAACCACATTTAATTGGCACAGTCGAGCCTAAAGATACAATGGAAATTATGCAGATCTACTTGCAAGATGCCACACCCTTGTAACAATTCTACAAGTACATGTATGTAAAATCCCCGGTCAAATTTGAAAACGAGAAAAATGTTGGTTTTGGCTGCAAATACAAATTTTCAGGAAATTGTTGGCATAAAATAGAAACTTTTAAATGTGATAACAGGAAATTTGGGAAAAACAATTGGATAATAGTAACATGTTTATTCCATAACAGGAAATGCTTGACTATCTAGTACGAAACTGTTGGAAACTCGGGTAAAAGCATAGTAAATCTGCCTGAAACATTTGTCTAAATATTAGCCAGTTCGTATGAAATATAGCCAATAATTAAGAAATTTCCGGAAACGTACGTTCAAATAAAAAAACAAAAGTTGCAGAAAACCTTCAACTAAACAAATAGGAAATTAATATTGCATTTCAGTATAATAATAAAAAATGTCTATGAATTTTGCGAAATTAATACAATTAGAAATAGACATTTTTGGCTAAAAAAGTACAAAATTCTGAGACCAAATATTTAAAAGAAGTATTTCTGTACTGGTTTCTCCTCAATGTTGCTTTTAAAAATACGGCGAAAATACTTAAATATGCAACAAATTAAAAAAAAAAACTTCTGTCTTAGTAACGTGTGTAAAAATATCCTTTTTCCCCCAAAGAAAAATGCACATTTTAAGAAAATGGAAAATTTTGCAATATGACTCAAGATAGATATACTGCAGTTTATTAGGTGGAAAAATTTAGCCAGTTCTTTAAACTTTTAACCGAAAAACAATTTTGATATGACCAAATTATCTACAAATCCCATTTCAGTTAAGCTATATCATAAAAAATGATTAGGAACAGCAGGTTACAATACAGGGCAATTTATTTCTTGAAATGTAGGAGGTTAGAGAAATTTCTTTTAAGAACTTACCGCAGTAAAATCCCTGCAGATTTGATTTACGAAACCTGCATAAGGTCTACATCGACACATTTTCCACCATTTTCACAATTGAAGATATTATGCTAGTGCTCCAAAATTCAAAATGAGGTGGTTGAGTATACATTCTTGTCAGTACATTTCCAGATGTCAATACAGGTAGGTCGCATTAATGTGATTTGACCCATTTGCGAAAAACGATTTTTTAGAAATAAGACGAAATTTACACATAACAAAATGGTCGTATTTTTTTATAGAAAACATAGGAAAGAACAATGCGCCAATTGTCCATTCTCTTACTGTATATGACATAATCTGTCCGTATTTTGGTTTTGAGTTTTCCCTGACCTTAAAAGCCCCAAATATTTCCATTTTTTTCTGCCCTATATCTTAAATTCCAGAAATAAAAATTATAATGACAAACTTGTAGGGGAGGGGCATTGCAGATTTCGCAGTTATATTTTCAGGTGAATGACAAAAAATGAAACTCGAATGGAGTTGCGATCGTCAAACTGGTCAGGCAATTATTTACATCTTAAAAATCGAAAAATGTGAAAATTATATTATCCGTAAAGAAAAAGTTTTTTATAGATATATCTGATGTTTTTAAGCACTTGAAAACGTCACGATGAATTTACGGGTAATTTTGTAAAACTAAATAAAAAATGCAGAAAAACTTAATCTGTTACCACATTTGCAATCAGAACGAACTGTTTGGGAGAAAAATGATATGACCATACCCCGAATTTAAATGTGTAGATTCGCCTACCTAAAAACTTTACAATTATAACATTGCCAGGAACTTGTTTCCGAATTTCGCGTCAGCGTGTCTTGATCCTTACAACCCCAACAGGCAAGTAAAAACGAAGATGGCTAATGAGATGCCATTAATTAGCGAAAATAAAATTAAGTTATGATTTTTTGTTATTGTCACCGCAAATTACTACGCGTAAAAAAGTGAAATTAAGGGGCAGATGATGGGAAACGGAGTGTGGGAATCCTCCCGCGCCAGAACAAAAATGGCGGACACAGGGGGCGCCTAATAACAGTGACGTCGACGAAAGGTCAAGGATTAAAAAAAAAATGCTTACCTACTAAACAGAACATGTAGGCTCAATTCACCTTAATAAAAAAGCATCTCCCCCTGCTGGCGCACCCTCGTCCATAGCCGAGAGCTACGTGTATTCCAAGCGTTCGCCTAAAGCCACGAATTCCCCCAGATTTGGGTAATTTTCACCTTAGGGCGCAATCGGCACCCCCTTCGAACACAAGAGAAAATTGGGATGGGTCGGGATATTCCTGGAAAATGGATCGAGCGCACCTTTAGCCAGAAATAAAGCATCGAGAGACAACGAAACCAGAGTATTTTTGCGAGAGGGCAAAGGCATGCATGATATTAAATCTTCTCAAAAATAAGACCTGCACACTGACGCCATAGCCACGCTAAAAAAAACTGCATAAGATTGGCTTTATTTACAAAAATTGCCTTAGTCGACAGCTTTTCCACTGGACTTAGGCAGTTTTTGTATAAAGTCATTCAAATACACTAATGTTAAAACATATGTCTTGCAATTATAATACACTATAGAAGTTAATTTGTTCCTCATGTCTCCCTTTGGGGTGCACTATGGGTTCTACAAGGTATGAGCTATCCAAAAATCACACTGCCCACGACCTTGCTGCCTTGCATATCCAATAATCATAATTAATGTCATCCCCCCGTATTAGAAAACTGTGCAAACATCTCAAAAATCGCTGGATATAGATTAGAAAGTTGTATAGGACAACGAATGTCTGAATTTAAGCTGATATATCAGGCAAGGTAGCATCGTTTCTCGCCCGGTATAGGAGCATCGTGCATTACGCCCAATTTAATAAAAAAAAAGGAGTCGAACGTGCGCTTCGTGTCAGAATTTCTGTGAAAAATAGAGCAACACATTACCGAAATATTCCATATGCTGCATAATATGTTAGATAATAATTACGACATAGTAACGCCCTTCAACTTTAAACGTTACGAGTGCACCGCACAAAGAGAACGAAACTATCAATAAATGATTAGAAAACAATGAATCATTATAAAAACGGAGCTAGATCTGATTTACAGCCGTGACTATAGTGGCCTTATTAAATGTTTAATTTCATTGTTAGGTCAGCAATAATGCCCCCCACCTTTTGGCAGGGTGTATTGTTTACCAGATTTCACGTTCAGCACCCTCGATTGAACCGCGTTCATCATCCAAGTACATCTATACGACGTATCAACTTATCGTTCATTATTCATTAAATCCATGTCAATGAACTTCTAGCCAGTCCGATTAAATGCCGGCTTTTTAATTACGACAAACATTTCCAATACAGTATTTATCCCCGAAGTTGCGTAACGACTCAATCGCGTGGCGAGTGAGATATACGATTAAACAATCGAAACGATGACGAATATACGAAGCGGATTAATCGCTCGTCAATCGTGTTCCGACGATAATAAAAGCAGCCCGAGCGATAAGGAATTCAATTAACGTCTCTGCGCGAAATGATACCACCAGTAATTAAACCATTTCAACCAATCAACCACTCAAGCTTAACAAAACCCGTCTGATGCATGCATTCGCTAGTTGGCAGACGGCGCTGCTTGACATGAAACTTTGTCAACAGCATGGAGAAGTTGGCAAGACAGTGACGTTAGTGTTGTACAAACACTACATTTAAATGTGCAAATAGAAAAACTGCTTTGAGATGGTTCCCCTAAACTATACGGTATAGTACGACAAGTACAATACATGTACATGTACTTTAACGTAAGCCTTGTCCTCAGCATTCGGAATGCTTCACACATGGCGCTTAATTAAATCTGAAAACGAGCACGTGCAACCTAACATTTTTTACTAAATTAATGTCATTTGGTCAACAGGGAACATCATGAAATCTATATTTCGCCATTTAAGTTAGTTCAACAGCAAGCATTTGATGTTCGTTGTAAAATTCACATGAATCCCCATCAATTTTTTTAAAGTAGCCTAAATAATTCAAAAACCAATTTTATGTCATGACTTAAATTATATCCCATATTTTCTTTTTGTAGCATTCAATGTAGCTTTTATGTGCTTTTTTAAGTACATATGTACCAGTTAAACTTCAACAATTATTCAACTTTTTTTTAAACATCTTAGCGGTAATGGAGGAAAAAAGAAGAGGTAATGGAGGAAAAAAAAATTCTGAAATCTCTTACAACCTTGTGAGAATTACAGCAAACGGATATACAGAATATACCAGTATTTACCGTATGATGAAGTTGTTTTTTTAAAGTTTGCAAATTAAGCATTAAAGAAACTCATCCTAAAGGTATAAACTGTCTGCCAAACGTCGACCCATCAATAGGCGAGCCCAGGGGTTGCTGCAAGGTCGTAAGTCAACGGGTCACGGAATAAAAAAAACCTGAGCAATAAACTCGCCGATGGAACCTGCACTTTATCAAGTGGGTTTTAGCATTTTAAATATACCCTGGTCCAATTTAAGTAATACATGTTAAGTTTCCAATGTTTCGAGCTCGAAATTGGGACAACATTCGTTGTCCTGACTGGATCCTTGCTAATTAATGTTCAAAGCAATCAGACTTTCTGCATTTTTTTTAATGAATTGAAAAGATTAGATCGGGAAAAATTGCTCGTTGAGGTTTAATGCCGCTGCATTATCGCCTTCATTAGTAGTTTAACTGCCCAGCACCCCCCGAAGTTTCCGAGAAATTTGCTAGAATGTCAATTGACCACTAAAATCATGATGAGGTCAACCGAGTGTTGACGACTGCCCGAGCGCCTTGGCCACCCAAATTTTCCCACAATTACCACATTTGCAATAACATTTAGAATAAGAAATACGCTAATGACCGAGGTAATCGCGCGTCGAGGTTCCGTTAAAGAGCGAGTTTTTTCGAGTAATTTTGCACAATGTCCTTAACATATATAACCATTAAATACTACATATACGCTGTGTATACTTCATCGCAGTCTACTTCATTTACGAAAATGCGCGGATACTCAATAAAATGAAGAGAAATAAAAACTAAAAGAAGAATTAAATAGCATTTGTTGCGAAAAATGTGGCAAATTAAGAAAATGGTTAATAACATTTTACACACACAAAAAAAAAAAATAGTTAAAATAGATATTGGTAACATTTTGAAAAAAAAAGAGCTGAAATTGAGAGCATTTTTTGGGGAGAAAATATTGGAAACTAATAGCAATAAGGAAAAAAAATACTGCTGCTGATTATCCAAGACTAAAAAACAAATTAAATTACTTTTCCTAAAAACGTATTGGTTAACACGTTGCATTACATACAGTATACACAGCACACAAATTTCAGGTTTGAACAAATAAACTTCACCCTTGGCCAAGAACAAGGAGGCGAGTGCGGCCTTTTTGTCTCTTCCCCCCCTTTGTAAGCTAGGTTTTAGGTCTGCCATCTTTGGTTTTCGCGACGCCCTCAAAACATGAAGTCAGGTGAACACTTTATGAACCAAACACGGGGCGGTTGAATAACCCCGCTGCACGGGCCCAGGTTTACTCCAACACAGTTCAACACCAACACCTGTTTTGCACAACTGCTTAAAACAAACCCACACGTAACGTTGATCGAGGATTAAAAATTGTTTGATGGTACAATCGTCGAATTATGAAGAATATCTGTATAGATTTCTATCATCACACGGATCGTGCGAACAACTTTGCATGAGCAAAACATTAAACGTTTGCGCATGTTTGCTCCAAGATGACCAAGTTTAAGTTTAACTATAGTTTTAACGAGAAATTTCTACCCCCGTCGCTGCTAACCGACAATTTTAAGGAAATTTTTAATTCGTCAACTTGTATTTTAAGATCCGAGAGACAACTGTTAAATAAACCAAAATTCAGAGTTCTTGTCAAATATTTGGACCAAAGATAAAAATGAGAAACATTTTGGGCTCTGCACTCATAAACTACAAACGTTTAATAACAAAATCTGGTCCAATGTGAATTTCCCCATCCCTAATTAACGACAGCTTCTACAGCAGCTGATACACGTCCAGCATTTCCCCTGTACATATGAAAGGGGTACTCAGGCAGAAGCTTCGCGAATCGCATTTTTGCATCGGTGAGGAAGTGCAAAAGAAATACATTTATTGGTTTTAGAACTATAGAGATAACTTTGAGCCTATTTCAATTTTTTTTTAAAATCAACGATGTTGCATTAAGGTTTACGAAGGACAATTCAGGTTTCGTAGCATTTTAAAAGAAACAGCAAATTTACTTGAAATATCCGTAAAAATTCGCACGACAGAGCAAAAGTCAATTTTCTTCATTTGTGCGATTTAGCTAAGGTATACTGAGCGCACAATGCCAGTCTGTATACATTACACGGACGCGTGACGTAGAATCGTTAACATCCCTGGCAAATTATTCGATCTTAAAATTGCAGCTATGCAGGGACAAGAAATATTTATCGGGGTCACGTGTTGGCCATGTGGTTTTCTCCCCCCTTGAAAGGGCCTTCCCTTCCCCACCTAAAAGAATGCGCGTCAGTTGTTTTGATGGTCAAACTTTCTGTACGGGACGAAACTTAAATAGCTCGTTAGTAAATCGACTCGCTCGCAAACTGCTTTCGAATTATTTACTCATAAAACCACTAAATAACTGCGCTTTTACCGAGAATTGTGATCGACGTTATCAGTTACATTGGACGCTCACCTTCGAATAGCAACTATCACAATTTTCGCGACATTTTAAAAGACCTTCCTAAAAATTTGTCAAACCTTGATGGATTTACAGCTAACTGTTTGCGACGGGAATGGTCATTTCTGGTTTTCTCTTTTGAAAGAATTTGCCCTTTTACCGACCTTCACAGCTTATCAACCTTGATAACATTAATGGTATGCAAAACCTCGAACGTAAGCCTTTTTGTTTGAAATTAAGACGAGAAAAAACTCGAGACAAGAAAATCTCCAATACAGTACAAGTATACACCGTTGTCGGATTAAAAACAACCTTACAATTAATTCACTATTACCAATTCGACCACCCCAAGACCGAATTATAACAAATGAAAACTGAAAATATATATATAGCAGCAAAAAACGAATTAACTGTTTTTTTTTAATATACGGCAAAGAGAGTATCTCGGTATGCAGAGAAGATACCCACGCACAATTTTTTCTGCCAATTTAAACCAAAAGGCAAAGAAGGTCTACGGACGTTTCGTCAAATGAATTTTTTTATGTACCGTTACATGGTACGCTTGTTCGGAGAAAGAGGATGATACTTAACTAAAGAATCTTAAAATGCTATTGTCTTGAAAGAGCGAGAGATTAACGTTCCTTTGCACGATTAATTAGCATCTGGAAAACATGTCAAAGGGTTAAGCATAGGAGAAGCCCGAAAAGCGCCCCCTCTCCAGAGATCCAATGCCTAAACCTAGACTAATTGAGCCCCATCAGCCACATATAATCCCAAAAAAAGGTGCACCCTGATTAAAGAGTCGGATCAATAATTGAATTTTAGCCAAGATACCTTTGCTATCGCGAAATAGGCGCTAAAGTCCTTGCCCTCGATCGAGCCAGACTCCTATCCAACACACGCATTTCTCTGGCCATTTAAATCCAGTTTGCTTTCTTTTCACCAGGCGAAATACCACCAGTATCGCCAGAAGGATAAGTCACGACTGATTTGAGAAATGCAAAACACGCGGAGCCCACCTGTGTCTTAATTTCCAGAAGAGAACACCCAGCAGCACATTTTTTTCACGAATTGTCGAAATTCATTAAACGCATTTTTTTTTTATCGAATTCCTCGTGTGCAGTTTACTAAGGCACGTGGTTAAAGTCAAGCTCGATGAGTATTTGCGAACCATTCGCACGAATACCTATAATATTGGAATAATCTTGAGAAGTTTTCAGTGGTGTGAAAGCTAGCTAGTTGAAACGCCAATATTCGATTTGTGGAAATTCTAATTTCGAATTCTTGAGAAATTTTCAGTGGCGTGAAAGCTAGCTAGTGCAAACTATAATCACAGTGCGCCAATATTCGATTTTTGGAAATTCTAATTTCGAATTCTTGAAAAATTTTCAGTGGTTGAAAGACTAGCTAGTGCAAAGGCCAATATTATAACTCCATGTCGAAATATCAATATTTCGGCTCCATTTCTATCTCGAGAATAAAAACATTAAAAAAAAATAACGTTACCTTTATCTGACAAAATATCCAAAACCTCAACAACAACAAAACCGTGTATTTAAAAGTAAAAATTCACTGTTTCTTTTTTATTTCTCCTTTCCGAGAAACGCACGGTGTAAAGAAGAAAACGAACCCGAGACGCGAGCGGCCACGAACGAAATCGACGAAAACCAGACTAGACTCTGGGTGCTGTCAGGTTGTTTAAACTTTCCTCTTTTTTTTCCCCTCGTCTTTCTCCTACTTGGGTTTTTAAATATCCACTCCGCACCAGCATGGGAGAACAATGATAAATGTGTTTACATCCTCTCAAATGCCCATCTATCGTTAACAACTTGTCACTATCAACGATGAGAACAGAAAGCAGAAACGCCAAGTTTTGTCACAGAAAATCCAAATTATCCAATAAGCGCGTGAAAAATGCTAGAAAAACAAAGTGTCGTTTGAAGTCGGACGATTTAAAACTTGTCTTTTCTTAAAAAGTAGGTGAAAACAGCACTGGCGCAGACGCAGAAAACACACCTGCGCTTTGTTGTTGTTTTGCTGAGCTACTTGCTAGGTAGGCCAAAAGTAAGCCTTTCGGAATAGCGAGTTGTAATTTGTCGCCCAAGGGCACTAGCCAGCGAGAAACGGGGACTTTTTTGATGAACTCCTGGCCTACTTGAGCGTAGTAGTGAGCGTTTTCCCCCAACGCTACGCCGTTGAAAAACACACCTTTTTCCCTCGTATTTCGAGCTTGACTGCTGCTGGCTGGCCAGCCAACACAGACGACAACAGGGAACAACCCTTCGGAAATTAGCCTTTCCCAACAAGTGTCACGATGCACGGCACTCACAGTCGCCCAGCCCACTTATTTTACGCGTGACAATCCCTTATTCATCCCCGAAAAAGTTTAGGAAAAACGTGACGCTAATAATTTCGCTCAGTTCCTAAGAGTTTTTATCTAATTCTCGTAATTATCAAATGTAGCCTCATTCGCACGAGGTGCGAGGTCTCGCTGTCACGGACGTTAAAAGGCAATTGCTTCCAGGTGGCGTTAGCTCCCTGCACAAATTCCTCGAAGACGTGTTAATCGAACACTGCTACACTTCACACTTGCATTAGGGGTACTCGGACAAAAGCTTTACTTATCGTAATTTGGCAGTGTGAGGTCACGTGGGCAAAATCGACACGCTAATTGGTTTTAAAAAAAATCACCGTTTTTGCACCGTTGCACACGTGACTGACGACGACCGCCAAAGTAAAAGATTCATAAAGCTTCTGAGTACACCTAATATTGAAAAATAATTGTTAGTTTGTTATATACTGTAAATTATGCGTACCCGGTAGTATGCTCTTAATATTCTCAATGATAGCGCCGACATAATAAAATGTTTAAATTTGCCTATGTAAAAAAAATACTAAGTATTAGGATTCAAAAGATGAATGCATTCTATCGAAACAATAAAATGGAAACATTTGTTGAAACTGACTTTGTTTATAATATTATTCTTATATACTTCGGACACGCTTGGAAAATCTGTACAGCTTCGCCTTTACATGTACAGTAGTTAAAAATAATAAACAGCGCTACTAAAAGGCGAGGCCAACATGTTCGCCGTAGGGTGAAATCAAATATTTGCCCCCGTTTTAAATTAAATACACCCCAAAAATACCCCATTTAGAGACTAGTTCTTACCTGAAAAATAAAACAACTAGGGTTGGTGCATGTGCACTTAAAGTGTCCTTGGTAAGAAGACCATCCTTATTACTATTTCTCTGCCTAAATTAATTTAACACCACGCAATCGTGGCGACATCGTTATATATTGCATATTAACGCCTCAGACGTCAGTCATCTCTGAGGATTTTACATTCGAGCAATGAATCAAAATGAACGGGGAACAAAGTTCACTTTTGATAACTCGTATCAAGGCCAGTGCAGAGTTTGCTCTGTAGCGTAGTAGTACTGAATATTCGAAAATGGTATTAACTATGAAAAGATAACAAATAAAAATCAAGAAGTGAAAAAATTTGCCTTCTTTTTAACTAATAGTCAAACTCGGTGGACTGTTTTCTGAACACGCTGCACGTGTTCGCCTTCCACTTAAGATTTCAAAATCCCGCTCTCGTCCTGAAATCTTTACCCATAGATTTTTTTTTTCAATTGTTTAGGGACATAATCAAGATTACGCCAATGCTTAGACAAAAAAGTAGAAAATTAAATTCTTATATGAATTAACTAGGAAACGTTGTTTAACGTAAATACAGCCTCACACAATTTACGAGAAATTCTGCATCATAATCGATGAATTCCGCATATCAAATCACAGACCTATCTTTCCCCTAAGAAATTCAAGGAACAAGAACATTTGGTTTGATTTTTATATTTATTGTTACACTTGTTTGCCAATCCTAATTACATTTTATTTACATTTTGACATCATTTGCACTGTATTAGTTAACCCCCAGAAAAAAAAAAAAAAAGGAAAGTAGCGCCTAAAAAAGTCAATTGGCATTGAAACTGCCAGAATATCTTTTTCAGACATAAATGTAACAAGTACAAGTTCGCATTTAAGCAAACGATCCAAGGAAAACGAAACTAAACAAAATCACAATAATAGGATATACCTCAAATTGAAAAGTACATGATCAACTTCAGATATTATTCCATTTTTTGTAAGACTGGAGCCGAGTAAAACCGCCAACATTTTCATATGCTCAGTTACTCGCTCACATATAATCGCATCTACAAAAAAATACTATTTCTTACAAATTAAAAGAAAATGCCACAAATAAAATGAAAAAAAAAAAAAAAAAAAAAAAAAAAATGAAAAAAAAT
>JAQGAO010005410.1:0-13630 GCA_034697705.1 Ommatoiulus sabulosus
AACTTTTTTGACTCTTTCCTCTGCAATATCCAAGAACAATACATGTGGCTACTATACAGAGTAGCCACCTGTTACATTAAAGAATCAATCAATTTAAGTACAATATCATAATTTATCCAACTAACATTAATCAACAAATAGTTAAAAAAAAAACTGCCAGAAGGGGCTGAGACCCCTTAGTGCAGAAATCTTTTTCTTCTTACATGTATGTACTTAATATTCTAACAGTCTTATGATTGACACCCTACTACTGTATATTTTGATAAATTCCACAGCTCAGTTTTAAGACATTTCTATTGTTTCTGTATATGCATATCAAGAAATTTCTACTAATGCTAGGAAGTTTCTTAAGTTTATATATTTCATGAAAATTTTATATCACCGTAAAAATAGGTCGTGTAATTTATGTTAGAAATGTGCAAATTTTTGACATGAAACATTTCAACAGGGGTTACTTCGTACAATTTGGGGAATTTATAGAAAGTACAACGATTTAACGGTTAGAAATATTGTGTGCAGTCGTAAAGTGCTATGAGTAATGTGGTTATGAAAAGCGCCGTAATATGGTTAGTGCACTGTACTGTAAATGTATAACGCATTAACAACCGAGGGTGGACAGTGCATGCAGGTATAACACTGTGGACAAAGTGATATTGGGTGTTGTTTTCCCTTTCATGATTCTATGATAATAAGGCATAAATACGCTATGGAGATGTCACCGTTTCAATGCCTGCTCGTAAATTACGAAAAATGACATTTAGTTTGTCCCGCATTACAGCCAAAATCAATGGACGTAAATGGCGAGGGGCCAAAATCCTATAAATAAGAGAATTACATGGTGTGCGAAAATACACAACTGTTGTATGAAGTTTTTCAAATTTTTACGAAAATGGTATATATAGTTTCCCACCATTCCGTAGAATGAGTCAAGACAAGTTTTTCGCATTTATAAATTCTTACATGAGAATTTATTTTTCAAATTTGAACATATGCGCGTAAGATTTTGACGAAAAAATTGAGTTTTGTGAAAAAACACTTTTCTTGACCCCAACGTACCTTAATCCACGCATTGTTATTAGGGCGTGTTCCTACTTTACGCGCCACTCCCATTGCTGGTCCTTATTGCACTGTCACTATTGGATCGTAGATATATGGGTTAAATTAATAAAATATTTGGTAAGAACTTAATTCATAGCTTGTGTGAACGACCTGGAAATTGTTTGACATTGCGTGATAGAAAGTCTGAGGTCATGACACATAATACATAAATAATACCACAAATAATACCACATAATACCACAAATAATACCGAAATTTCGAGTAATTAACATTTAGTGAGTAAACGTGTTTCATGATGCATGTAACGCATATTTTTATCTTTTACGCGTTTTAAACGTGTAACATGTTGTTTTCATGTAAACAATGTATTGATAACGTTAAAAACTTGCTCAAGATAGTATTTAAAGCACTATACCTTTAAATGCATGCACTAATTTAACAGTGCTATTTCTTTTACTTTGACGTCAATTGTAGTTCCTATTATCGTATTCTTTTATCAAAAACTTTGTCGCATACATTTTATGCACAATGTTTATTTTCATAATTCATTAATTTCCTTAAAAGCTTCACTAAAGGACGCATGGAATGAAAATCGCATTTCCATCACTTTGAATTATTTTTAGACCTTCCTGACACTATCTCGTTTGGAAATTATGCATGAAATATTTATATGTACATATGTTTTTAGAAAAAAAATGTTTAATGCAAGGTATAAACACTCGACTGCAGGTCGCTTCGCGAAGCTTCTTGGCAGCATTTATTTCCGGCAGCATTATGCGAAACAAAGATTTTGTCACGTTGAACAAAATCGTACGAGCCCCTTTGATATTCATATGCAAATTGAAATTTAGCTTACATTGAAATACACGAGCTATTGTACAAATGTTGCATTAGCGTTAAATTGAATGCCAGTCATAGTTTAAAAGGATTTAAAAGTCTGGTCTGTGATGTTTCAAATTTCCAAAAGCCAGTTTTGTTCTCCCAACTATAAATACTAAAATGTTTTTGTCCTTGATAGAAAGGAAATTTAAGCATAGTGCATTATTTATTCTGATTGGCCAAAAAGAAACGATTGAATATCTGTTAATGTTTTCTTGTTAATTTTCTCTCAATTTTCATTTGTAATTCCAAATTTCATTTTGAGGCACCCTGTAGCTGCAATGAGACCGTGGTGGGATATGATTCTAGAATCCTTTGGGAATGATTTTTTTTATTTTAAAAAAAGGGTTACCGAATAAATTAACGACGCTTTTATGAACTTCCCCTCGCCGTGGCGATAGCGCTACTCCGCGCGTTCATATCTATTTGTCGAATTAATTCAAATAAATTACATCCCGCTTGTTCGCTGGATTAATGCGCCACTTTTAAAACCCCAGCAAATTAATCTAGATTCAACGATTAATGAAGCCTACACGCGTTTGATAACGATTTAATGCACTGCAACCGAGCGTTCACTCATCCAACATTTTCAGTCGCTAATTAATACGACTTTTTTCCATTCTGTTTTTCAATGCTAAACTAATACTTTGCCTGGTTGTTGCTAGATGGCAGCACGAGGGGTAGTTGCCCAAGGTGAAACTAAAGGTAAACGATTTTTTTGGGAGTTGATGCTGTATTCGCAATGAACGAATTGAAGACAAAAACGGTCGTTAACGCCATCTTGAAAACGTCAATGTTTTTCTCGCGTGTACAGTAGAACCTCTTTTATGTCAACTAATTCGGACCAGGGTGGTTGACATAATCGAAAAGTTGACTTAAGGGAGGTTGAAATTCCAACCAATAGAAAACTAATTTTAAAAAATAGGAAACAAGTCAATTAAGTATTCAAAGTTATTTTATCACATTAAATGCACATATATATCACTTTTATTGGGCAGGTTTAAAAAAATCATGAATCTTCTTCTGTTCCACCATCTTTATTTTTTTTGTTAAAGCCAAATCCCTTTTTTTTTAGTTGAAATAGCTGGACTACTGTTACGAGCAGGCCTCAAACGAGGTACCCTAATGTATTTCATTTTTTTATGGTTGAGGCCTGCGTCAGCCAAAAAACGCACCGTTTGGTGGGCAGGAGCCACGTGATGATGAGTTGACATAATAGAAAGTTGACATATTAGAGGTTGACATAATAGAGGTTCTACTGTATTATTTAGTGATTCGTATACTGACTTTTTTGGTTATCACCTAATTTTTTCATAGCTTTATATACAATAAATATATAATTTATTACGACATAGTAGAGCTCTCATCCATTTCGATTTTGACAGCCAAAAAGTAGAAATGACGTACATGTATGACAATTTTATGTGCGCATGAGCGACGGTCGTTTTTGTCTTCAATTGGTTCATTGTGAATACATCATAAGAAACCTGGGGTTTACATGTATTAGAGCTGGATGGTTGCTATTTTTTGCTCAATGTTTTCATTAGCAAATCGAGGATTGTTGGATACCGGGGTTTATTAGAGACATGTATTGACTACCATGTACGGTTAGAAATTCTAACTCAGGAGTCATTTGAAGCTCGTTTCACTTTTTTATGTTCGGGGTAGTTTTTGAAGGTTTATAGAGAGATTCTACCATTTCCTGCTTTAGTTCTGTCGCCGAAACACCTGCTGAAGTCAGTTTACAAATACCGGAAATTTACAAAAACCCAGGTTTCATAATTTTTCAGCGTCGATGTTATCCTATGCGGTGACAGTAATATTAATTGCAAATAAGGCCTATCTGCGGTTCTATCCGCACACTCATCGAGCGCCCCCCATCGGCCGCCCTTTCCTTTCTCGTTTGATGGATCGATGGTTGTGTGCGCAGTGTTCGCCCTACGCAAGATAGATTTGCTCGCAATTTTTCTCACCGTTATCTCTAGTTGTTCACATGTACGCGCTTTTCAAACGAGATTTTTATTAAGTCAATAAAAACGCTGTTTCAACATCGTTTGTATTTAAAATCGTGTTGAAACAGCCGCTGGAGGCGCCCCTATCCATCTTTTTCCCGCAACAATGGATTACTGGCGATGAAATTTACCTCAAAACTCATTTCACTTAATTTTCTCTTGAAATTTAAGTGAAATTGTAAAAGTATGTGGTGCACCCTGTGTTTCCTTGTTTTGGCAGCCAGCGCTCACAGGTGGCGCTGCAAGTCATCTAATAAATACTGTATGTAGCAATCTATTCTTTTGAAAATATGACTCGTTAAAGATCTTGGAGATGATACATTGCAAGCTTCTGTAAATAGTTGTATTATGGTGCTCTGTGAGCACTTAACACTTGCCTCTAGATGGCGCCACCTTCCATCGTATTTGACAAAAAAGCGCGGATGGAGATATTCGATGATCAGTTTAATTTCCTGTGCAGAATGTCGGCCATTTTTAATTATTTTTACAATTACATAGCAAGATATTAAACACATTTAATGGTTCATCACATTCCAAAACAAGATGGTTGCCATCTGGGAGATATTTGATGGTTAGTGCAATTTCATGTCAAAAATGGCGTTAATTTTGAAGTATTTGTAACATTCCAAAGCAAAATATTAAAAGCTCATTTAACGCTTCATCACAATCCAATACATGATGGCGGCTATAAAGCTGTCTATCAGTTGCGTTTCAAAATCCTACCTCGTGCTCTATCTGACAAAACGCAACAGGACGTTGACTCGGACACGTCAAGAGAGTCCGAGTTCTCGGAAATTTTTACGACAGTTAATCGCGTTTTTATACTCTCATCGCTACATTGTTATGACACCCCATCATAAACGCTTACGCTTTCGCGGCGTTTCGTGACGATTTTTGGGTGGCCATGAGCGCCATTAGCGTGATGAATTGACGACGGTGGCCCCACCGTGCGGCCGATCGCTCGCGTGATAATCAAATATTCATTTCGTGTGTTCAGTTTGTTGAAGGAGGTTTTAATTCGGCGAAAAAAAAATAAAAGCTGGCCTTAATTTGCACGCGTTGATGATGCTTTATAGGCCTCGAACATGGGTTCGCTTTTCAACTTCCATTTATTTATTATTCGGCGAAATTAATGACTTTTTGGCAGAGTGCTACGGCGCGCGCGCTCTCCTTTACGTCGCGTGAGGCGAAACGCGGCATTGTGGGAACTCGGCGTAGGCCTGAATTCGAGCCAATTTATCAATATTTTAATACCTGACACAGAAACGTAATATTTCAAAGCGAATGTGCGAGCATTAGGTGAAATAATTTTCACTTTTGGCCGAGCCACGGTTCGCTGAACGCGACGCTAAAAGCATTGCCGCGTGGAGACGGAGGGTTGCGCGCGCTCACCCCTCCGTCCAGACGAATCCGTCACGGGGGAATTCCCCTAGGTCGCCGCGAACACGTTTGGGTAGTCGGGGAAAAATGCGACGTTTCCAGCCCTTGAAGTTATGAGGAAAACTTGAAAGTGGCCAAAATATACATGTGACAAGGGGAATTAAATATTAACGCGAATTGCATTCTTTGAAAGTAATATTTTGAATTACACGAAGTATCGATTCATATTCCCTGGAAGGGTTATGCCAGTGTTCCATTCTCCGTGAATGTGACGAAGATAGTTTTGAGCATAAAATGTGATTTTTCGTCGTGAAAATGAATAAAATGAAGTTTTTAACTGTGAGAGCTTGTGCAACTTAGTGAGAATTGTGAAACTTTCACAGTTTGTCGCTAGATGCATTTATATTTGTTGTATATAGACAAATACTCCTGGCGTTGGTGTTTAGCCCTCGTGTGCAGAAATAAGCCAACGTTAAAAATCCACAAAACAAACAACATCTATAGACAAATATGGTTATTGAAGATATTTAATTTTATGTGAAAAACTTATCTTCGAATAATTTCCATACGTATAATTAATCGCTGATGGACGACCCTCTTAAAACCGTGTTTCATTGTGTGGGAAGAAGTTCATATAGTATATAGAAAATTTCGGAACAATATGTAAACATGTTTAACGCATATTTACATATGCAAATTTACATGAAATTTTGTATTTTTTTTGCCTTGAATTGTACAAATTGTGAAAACTTCGTAAAACTTACAAGGAAATCCTTTCCAAAGTTGCCGTTGAAGTTTTTTTCTTAAGAAATAATTTTACTTATACGAATTTACACCAGGCTGCATTATACAAGATTAATGAAATTTTTTTTTTAGAAATTCGAAAGAAAGCTATATTTCGCTAGAATATTAGGCTTTTGTTTACCTGGCATTATGAGGCTTCCTTCCAAGAGCATGTCTTTATACCTTGCAAATATGTGAAATAGAAGGTTTTAAATTGACGTTATTTGTGATAAAAAAAATCAGATTTCCACGAATACAAATGTGCAATTGGCAGCAGCACGCACGCCGCATTCGCCATGTCAGATTTTTAAGAAATACACTTACATTTTACCTAGTTACCAACCCACTCCAGGTAGGCTCTATTCCCTTTATTGGAAATGATTGAAATGCTCTTACTGCAGCCTCTCCTTGCGCTTAATCAATATTTATTGGGAATAAATCTTGATTTCTATATGGTCTGTACGCTATTTTATGTTTTCCCTTCAGTCACAATACATTAAGCGCTGCGGGAAATTTCGTTTTTTTTTTCGGGATGTTTCTCCTTTTCTGCCATTGCTTATCACTATTTCATGAGTGAGCGCTCACCTGACACGCTAAATGGAGGACGGGGAGGGAGGAATAAACAAGAAGAGAAAAAGGTGTTTGCACGAAGGCGACTACAATGGAGGTGAATCCATCTAGATTTAAGCCCTGGCCAGCCATCTTCCCACAGGTCAATTATTGCGCGGCGGAGTTGCCACGGCAACTGCTTATCCCGTCATGTATCAAGGTGGTTGAGCCCCGTTGCACGCCAAGTGACCATTAACGAGGCGGTCAAGGGGGACGAGGGAATCCTCGCTATCCGAAAAATAATCCTCGACAGGAATTTACGGCGCAACATCGGATCGCTGTAAAAGATGGCATAGATTTCGTTTTTACTCCTCGCTGAAAACTGCTGCCTTATCTGAACTTGCCATGAGCGTCAAAAGGTCCGCTGGTCAAGGCTCCGGTCAACGGATTGCCCCTGCCCTGGCATGGCAATCACTGCGAGCAAGCGAGCGTGCAGTGATTGCCTACTTACGAGGGGCACACCTTGAAGTGGCTGTGGGGTTAAACGGTTTCGTGAAATTTATTTAAGAGAGTCTTTGCCGGTAATCCGTTAAAAAATTTTCGAAGATAGTTGAAGGCATGACATTATTTAAAACTATGCCTTTAGGTAACGAATTTGGCTAAACTAAGAAATCTGAAATAGGCCAATTAACGTTAAAAAAAACATGCACCATGCAATCTATCTAGGAAATGTGACTTTCACGTCCATAAAATTTCCGCCCGTTCATTTTATAAAAAAAAAAAAATTACTAAAATTAGAAAAGCGCCATCTAGCGATCAGTACATGCAACATTGGTTATGTTTTGAATTTATGAAAAATTAATGCATGGGAAACGTGAAAATGTGAAGCTACTTATAGCTTATATCTAATTTCTATTTCTATGTGCCTTAAACCATTTTAACCGTAATTCCTATGGAAGATGGACAGCTAGTAGAATTCTATTAAAGGATTGTTGAAGGTTATTCACCTGGAGAGGCAATACCGTTTTCTCCGAAAATATAAGACCTAGTCTTATATTTATTTATTTATTCTTAAAAAAACCGCATAGGGCGTATTTTCAGGGGATGTCTTATTTTTTCACGTACAACAATATTATTGCAGGCATCGAAATTCAGAAAACGTGTCTTTATTTCACATAAGTGCATTAAGTACCGGTAGAGTAGCCTACAGGGTCAATTTCGTAGTTTTAGCCTCTTAAAGCAAGCAATCCTTTCAAGCTCGCGTGAATGCATTGATTGCCTATAATCGAGGGGCTACTTCAAAATTGAATTAGTTGTTAACGAAGTCATGAATTTCGTTGTTATATCGCAGTTTGTATAAAGTTGATATTGTGAGCTTAGCTTCACTTGTGTTGATGGTCGGTGGTCGTAAAAGAATATAGGAGATACGCTGGTAATTCAATGCATGTACTGTGACATGTATAAGGGGTCAATCGCTTCGAACAAACTCATTTAAGGATTGCGTATGGGTGTCTTAATATGTTTGCTGGGATAAATCAGGTAAAATTTGTGGATGGCATTTCTTTGTGAAAGTACATTTTAGTGGATGAAATTTCAATGCACTTCCGTATCATTTTAAAAGAAATTTGTATGACGAAGATTTTCATTTCACATAATCCATTTTTTCGAGATGCGACGATAAAATTATCTGCACGGAACAGTCCGATTTTATGCATAAATGCACAAAATGCTGTCGTGTAATTTTTTTAAAAGATTGCTAACTATAAGTTTAATTCTGTTTAAGTAAAACTACGATTTCCAACATGATCACTTTGTACATCCGCAGTTGGGGCGTTTCATTCATTGCCGCTGACCGGTAGCGTTCTGTTTTCTCATCAACAAGCCTCGCTTCCCGCGTTCATTTTCGTACTTGGAGAAACTTGCAAAACAGACAAAAACTGGAAGACATGACATATTATCATAATTGAATTTTTGTGTGTATCTTGGTCGTTGTCGCTACATTCCAGTTCAGGTTAATTCCGGCGCCTCTCCACCTCCATAAATCGACCGGTGAAAGTCTGGCAAAATAAACTGCTCTCGCGCACGCACCTCCCATTTTCATCCTTGCAATTCTCCCTGTTTTTCCCACACTCCCACATCCTGATTTTCCACTCGGCTCGCTGCTGCGTTTTCCCGTTCCCACTGTATTTAATACTAATGCCGCCAGGGCATTAATTTGTAAACACGGAGTTACAACACTGCCGGGTCGATCATTTCCGGTGGAATTTACCCCCTTTACTCCTCGACCAGCCTCCCCCCCCGAAACTAATTCTGGTGCTGCGTATTTACGATGTCGTAATTGTCATGCCAACTCCATTAATACGCTCACTAGTTTGTTGAAAGTGTAAATGGGCGCTGATAAGGAACCATTTGGCCGCCATTTTGAAACGGGAGGGGGAGTACTCGCTTATCCGACATTCGCAATGTCATGAACGTGGTCTGAACATTCATGTTAAATGGAGAAAATCACTTGTATTTCGTGGCATAACACCAGCATGTTTTTTTTTCTTCTTTGGATTATACGCGTAATTATTACATGTATAAATTTGGACAATCCTGTAGGAGACACATGTTTTCAACTTTGTTTTGACATCATTCAAGTGTATTTACTAAAAATATGGTGATTCCTATGCGAAAATGGTTTTTGGTCATTTTCTGGACATGTTTTTTTTTAAATTTCGGAATGGCTTTAGGACATGTTTCGAGAAAGTTTTCAAATGCATTTTTTTTTTGTTAAAAACCTGTTCGCAATACATGTACTTTTTAATATTTAATATAATAATTTTGCGTACAGTTAGATGCATAGAATATCAACGTGTTTAGACTTAAAACTTGTAGGATAGAAATGGCGATTATCCTTGATTCTGCAGTCTTAAGAATAAGTTTACATTTAAATGCTCTCTATACGTTCTTATAAGCGAATTTCGTTTCTTTGCAGTGTATTTCAAACCGTCGTACGTGTTAGTCGTCGGATAACCGAAGCGTCGTATAACGGGTTCCCAATTCTCCCTCCCCCCTTCTCCCCTGAGGCCCCCCGCGAAGGGGAGATAGGTTCCCTTTTGCAAAAGCCAAAACTGCAAATGCAGATTTCGGCGCATTTTCTCTCTCGCTTCCTCGCTCCGCTTATGAAATATGTTTTAAAATCAGCGCTTAATGCGTTCAAATATGTTTCTCGTAGGGCATGCCCTAGATGACAACCCCCGATAAGGGGCGCCCCCTATCCCTAGGCGCGCTCAAACGGCAAGTGGCTCATATATTTGCATTCGTATAGCATTTTATGCTTTTTCGCAATAGCAAATTGTCTGTTTTTGTAGAGTGTCGCAAAAATCCACTCGTTCTTGAGGCACTTTCGAAAATGTTAACAAAATTTCATTGATATTTAACAGCATAATTGTCAACAAAAAATTGTTTAAGCTAACTTGTAAGACACCTACAACTAAGTTGTAAGATCAACAAGGATCGATAGTGCAGAGTACTTTGGCTGTACCTGCCGAATAAAAGTTGTACAAAAAGTGCTCGAAATTAATGTCAGGCTGTAAGCTTAACGACGCTGGTCATTTCGCGTAAAAATGCATCTAAATTCATGTCCCAAAACTCCCTTTTTACGAGCGCCACAATGTACGAAAGCCGTCTCGGGACCTCGTCTAATCAATTTGTTACCGTGGTGGGAAAACAACCAGCGGAATTTCGATTCTCGGAAATTTGGCATCTTTTGACTTTAGGTGTTTATCTCAAATTGAAGTTTTGTTTGGTCTCGCTTTAAGAAAGGCTGTTATGAATTCAACGTTATCACGAACTTTGTTTCTCAGATTCGAATGAATTTAAGTCCGTGGTCCATGCGGGATTCCGTAACTACCGATGGGAAATCCTACTAATAGCGATTTATATCTCCAATTTGCAGCCATGCATCAGCAAAAGTATCTGTAATAATTTAATGATAATATCGGTAAATTTATAAAAAAATAATTTCACAATGACAAGAAATGAATAATACGAAAGATTGCATGTACTTTGATTGTATAGCAACGTGAAATAATTATGATAAAAATATGAAAAGATTTCTCTTAAATAAATATTTCTTTTTAGATGAAAAACAATGCTAGACTACCGATCGTAAGTGACCATGGCGACGACTTAGATGCTTAAGAGCTGTTCATTTCCGGTGACCAGTGAGTGGACGCTAATGGTCAGGTTCACGAGTAATTTTTTGTAATAATTGAGTTTATCGAATTACTGGGAAAATGCGTCCTCGTGACATACCCCGACCGGATGTGAAACGAAAGTTGAATGTTGCCATTTGATAGCCTTTAATAAATAGCTGCTCTTTGTCACTAGTTTTCGTTGCATGAAATCTCGAGAACTGTTTGAGATGAATATTGAAGTAAATGAGTTGCTTCTTGCACTGCGGGTGTAGGCTACAGTGTAATGAAACAAGTTAGCGAAGCGTTGCGACGAAACACTTATTATTCAGATACATGTGCATGTATCTCGAAAATTTCTTTAAATAGCCAAACTGAAGTTATAAGTCAATTTCTAATCAGACCGATTGAATACCATATCGGCGCTGCGCGTGCGCATTTCGTGCGCACTTTATTTAGCGCATCCATTATTTAGCGATAAATATTTCATGCTGATACAAGACTTCGCAATCATGAATTGAACGTTTTTTTCATACTTTTTTCAATTATCTCCATGTATAGGAAGACTGTCGATGTCTTTCTTTTTATTTTTTGGCTTAATTTTTTGCGCGGAATGCGACGCACAATTTCTTCAGGAATATATAATTCACGATGCGTGCATAAACACACTACGAAAAAATGGATGGAACGAAAAAATGCATTTGGCTTCTCGCCTGTTTTTAATTCAGTTTATAGGTTGCTTTATCGAACATCTTTTCATTTTTTAATGAAGCCGAGATGAAACATAAGCACTCAATTAGGTTTTTGGATTTTTTCGATAAAAACTGATGTTTGCATGCCCAGTTGCGCCAAACTCCGTTGGTGAAATAATGTTTAATCTTTGATTAAATGTCACTTGAGCTGAAACGTCCAACTTTTTCAAACTTTTGCAACTTTATTTTTTTCTCATTTCAAACGGTTTTTCGTTTTCTATTTTTTGTTGTCAAATATCCTGAACTGAAACTGATAACAAGTCATGCTAAAAACAAAAAAGCTCATGTAAAAACTAATATTTCTTTGGGCAAGTTATAGACAACGATTAGGGAACATGTTTATGTGCAACCGTCATTTTACATGCTTGATCCTTTTTGCTCGTCGAATTATTTTTATAATTTTGCTTGCATTGTTTTTGAAAATTTTAAATCTTTCTTATCCGTTTCTGGGAAAATTTCCACGCTTCTCAATCACTGTTTGTCCTCTTATGAAACGTTATTTTAACATGTTTAATGAATTGGTTTTTCCCGAAAATCTGATGGCATTTCTCCAAGAGTCGGTTTGATATCCATATCCAAGATGATGCCAAAAACAACTAATGCTAGTAATTTGAGAGATATCGGATATTATACACGGGGAGAAGCAGGGGAAAAATAATTCCCGGGCAAAAAAAAACGTGTCCAGATTTAATCCAATAAAAGTGTGATGGACGAAAATCCGATTTTTAGTACGTGGGAAAATGGAAGAGATAGTGATAAAGGCGAAAATCTGTTGTTTTTTTGTGTGGGTCACCAGAAGTGGATCTTGGATCGATTTGCGCTCCCATATCTATAATCCCATCAATCAAAGAGAATCATTTTTTTCCCACGTGACCCCCTCGTGAACCCTCGGTCCCCTTATTCCCCATAACCCTCATTTTCACGTCAGTTGGACAATTTTTGTCAAGTATTTAGAAATATAATTGTTCTCATATACATGTATAGACATTCTGCTCATAGGTCTTATCAGCTTCGACTTTTACCATATTGTTTTTTTCCTTGTAAATTCATTTTGCGTCGATTTGGTCGGATTTCACTTAGTTATACTTTAAACGGTTTTCCATGTTAAATTGTTTAATTCGTGATAAATTATTTTCATTTCATAATAAAAATTATGGCGAGTTTGACTTCGTTATAGGAGGTTTTCATTTCGTTGTAAAGCGTCTACATTTTTGTTTTTTATTAGCAATTATCCCTTCGAAATAAGTTTCACCAAGTGCCGTAGCTAGGAGACTTTTATTTCCTTCTAACAGATTTCATATTGTTCGCAACAAGCGGTTTTCTCTTCGTTATAGAGTTTTTACATTGTCGACTACAGTCATTACTGACATTTTCTTTATTACATTATGTGGTTTTATTTTGTTATATAAGGTTATTTTAAGCAAATATTTACTTGGACGCAATTTGTTGTATTTCGTTGTATAGTGCTGTTGCGCGTGCCAAAGAACGATCGTACTTAAGCAGTGAAGTGGTTGATCCGATCCGATGATGACCTAAGTCCATCTAAATCCCCTGAAGGTGGCCAATCACACTTCACTGTGGCACAACTTCTGACGATTGTGTGACCCTCGAATTTCCGGTTTTATACTTCCGTTTTATGCAAATTTTATTTACGACTCAGAGTGGGCCATCTGTGCGGCTTGGATTTTATGATCATGACCGCCGTTATCGCGAAATTTTTGCATATATTTGTGTTTTATTTGGTCAAAAAAAGTTTTTGAAAAAAAAATCTGTAGTTGAAAAGCCATGGGATTTAGCTTTTGCATAGCGACTGAAAAATTCGATGTTTCCGTACTTGTTAATGACCCAAGCATAATTCGAAAATTGAGCAAAATAAAATGGCGATGTACATGTAAGTGAGCCTATCATGAACGATAGGGTGCGAACACAAAGAATGCTTATTGCAGGCGCTTACCACTCGACGTACACTAGCGCCACCGAGCGGGATAAGAATGCGGCATGCTTTTTAAATGAGGGCGCACACAAAGAAAGCTTAGCC
>JAQGAO010005411.1:0-13630 GCA_034697705.1 Ommatoiulus sabulosus
GAATATTAGTATTTTTGATTTTGATATGTTTAAATGTAATTGGTTAATCTGTAGATATTTGGAAAGTAGTTTGAGTAGGGCCCGTAGATTTCTCCTGTTTGAAGCTAGTAGTAGAATGTCGTCTGCATACATTAGATTAGATATTAGTGTTATTGATTGTGCAGCCTAAACGTTTAAGGAGGAATTGGGGGAGGTCGCTGAGAAAGATAATAAAGAGTAGAGGACTGAGTGGGTCACACTGTAGAACGCCGGTGGCAAGCCGAATTGGTTGTGTAGGGCCGTCTGATGCACGTGTTTCAATGGTGAGTTGTGCGTAATAGGTTGAGATATTGTGAAGGAGGAGAGGAGGGATAAAATGAGATTTTATCAGAGGATAAAATGGCAAAATTGTCAACGTATTCAAAGGACCAATGTGCCAAATTTTCGATATTTTCAAAGAACACATTTGTGAAAAAATTGAACCTCTTTCGAGAACAAATTTTAAAATTTTCACATTTTGTAAATTCTCGACCCTATCCTAGTACAAATTAGCACAATTCGCAACATTTGTGGTGGACAATTTTGCAAAATATTGAGTATTTTTCGAAAACAAATGTGCGATTGCTTCCCATAAATTTGGAAGTGTTGGAATGAAGTACGAGAACTTAATTAATACTAAAGAGAAACACTGAAAATGTCTTTGTAATTGGTCGCTTTTTAAATATAATTTTCATTATGAGATCAAATGTATTTGATTTCCGTAAATTCACCAAGGCTAACAGACTTGAGGTTACGGTGTTCAGCATGAGATAAAATTATCAAATTTCACAGATATAAAATTGAATTGTTAACACAATTTGTTTATTCTCTAAAATAGACTCAATTTATTTGTTTTGAGCTGAATTTCAATTGAGCTTATCAACTTAAGCAGATAAGTTGTGTCATCATCGAATTTCGAGTAATGTTCGGTTTCGGTTTCTGCACAATAAACATGTAAAATTATTTGAATTTAAATTGAGAATTTAATGAATGATCAATTCGTTTCAACTGAATTAAGTATTTATTAAAATTTGTAATGAAAGTCTATCAATTTAAGTTAATTCTTGCTCTTATCAGCGCCACAGGGACATCTTGCCAAGGTAAATTCAACAATCTTTATACAGTACGTCGTACCTCGTTAAGACAAATCTCAACGCCACGTACAAATTTGTTCGTTTAAACCGTATAGTTCGTATTATCAGAAGTCAGACAAAACGTGACTTGGGAAGGTGTGGCAACTTTAATCGGGAAATTCCCCGTTCTTAAGTACTTTTTTTCTCATATTGTTTATATAAATTTCGTTTTAAGGAAATATAGCTCGAATCCTCGGGAACTTGAAATTTCATTCGTTTTAGTCAAGAACTTTCAATATCCGAATTCGGAACACGTCTTAAACGATGAAATTTACCGTGAAGTATGACACTTTTATCGAAAAATTCCCCGTTCTGACGTACTTTTTTTCATATTGTCTTTAAAAAGTTCGTTTTAAATGAACGTGGCTCGAATCCTCGGGAAGTCGAAAATTCATTCGTTTTAGCCAAAAATTTGCAACACCTGAATTCGGAATTCGTTTTAAACGAAAAAAATCAACATTATTTATCCATACCCTGTATGGGACGGTGTCCTGGAAATGAGTTCGTACTAGCAGAAATTCGTACAAAGCGAGTTCATCTAAACGAGGTTCCACATTATTTTTTATCATAAAAATCGCATTTTTAAGGATATATTTCATACATGTGGGACTGTAAAATCGCTTAGATTGAAAGCAAATAACTTTAAATAGATGTTCCAAAATTTGATCCTGTGCTTTAAATCAACAGTGTTCCTCGTCCATCCTCAGAACGCCACCATCAGAGAAGAAGGCAACGTGACATTACGATGTTTGTTCAACATGAAAGCAGATCACTGCAGATGGTACCGAGGATCAAAAATTCATGTCAGCGAATGGGGAGGCTTCCGGTTTCATTATACACGTAGAAATAACTTATCGAATTCTACGTTAGATTGTTCCTTACTTATCAAGATGTTGACCGTAACAGACGCCACTCGCTGGCAATGCTCAGTTTTACTCCAAGACGACCAAGATGAACATACCACCAAGGAATTCAAGTCAAATGAAGCTCATTTAACCATGGCAACACCTGACATCATCACCCGAGCAACGACACAAACGAAGAGAGTATCTTCGAGTGAGTAAGCAAAGAGTTCAACGGATAATCGAAACTTTGGATAATTCGGAAAATATAATAAGGATATACTCAAGAGAGGCGCGCGAAAACGAAAAAAAACAGTCAATGACAACTCATATTTGTAGTCCTAGCACAATTAAAAAATCGATACTGCGCATGCGCCAACAGGGAGTAGAAATCTGCTTATTATGAGTGGGCAAAATTCTGTATGTTTGCCGAGTACCCTTAATACAAGTGTATCTCATCATGTCCATGTAAATCACACTTGCCCATGGAAACTTTTCCACACATGTTTTTATAAGCACATCCATGCATGTGGCAGTTTGGCAGATTTTTCGACGATATTACTGATTTTCAAAAATTTAACAAATTTGTCGCCAGTTTGGAAGATTTTTCGACAATTTGGCAGATTTTTCTATAATATCGCTAGTTTTCAATACTTTTGCTAAGTTTCGACAATTTTGCGAATTTTTTGAAAATTCGGAAAACATGTTTGCGAATTTTTCGACCGTTTTGCTACTTTTTCAATAGTTTGAAAGATTTTTAGACAATATTGACAGTTTTCAACAAGTTTGCGAATTTTTCAACAATTTGGCAAATTTTTGTCATTTTTCGACAATTATACACATTTTTCGACAATTGCCAAATTTTGAAAAACGTCGAAAATTTGCAGAAATATCGCAAAATCGTTGAATATTCCCAAAATTATCAAATATTACCAAAATTGTCGAGAAAAAAAAGATCAAAATCGTCTAAATTTGAAACACTTTGCAAAATGTTTGAAAATTTCCTTTAAGTTTCCCAGTTCCATACATACAGTAGATACGAAGTTACAGTTAATCGTTGCATATACGACTAATCACTAATGGATATTAGTCTAATGATTCTAGATTACGATTAATCAACCATCAATCAGAAGAGCGCTAACTAAGGACTAACCAAATTAGTCGTTTTTTACGACTAATGAATGATTAGTCGTTAGTCTTGATTGATAAATCGACTAACAAATCCATCTCTGGTTCTATGTAATCTTTACATTCAAGTGGGAATAGGATTTTCCGAATTAGTCTTTGACAAATTAGGGTATGAGAGCTGAAATAATGGTCAAGAAATAATTTTTCCTGCGTAAATTCTATTGACTTCTACATGTATTTTAATATAAACCTTATTTATAGCATCAGTAGTGACTGTCCATCCCACCAATGCGAGTGTCACGGAGGGAGGCAACGTGACATTACGCTGTTTATTTAACGAAAAAGTGGATTTATGCAGATGGTACAGGAATTCGGGGATTCCGGTCGATGTAACAAGACGTTATCGATATTTCGATGAACATTCCAATGGAACGATGACCAGTGATTGCTCCCTAATAATCACGGAATTTAACATTACTGATGTCGGACTATGGCAATGTTCCCATTTAACACTCAAATCTAACGCTACTCGAATGCTCAAGTCTAATGAGGCTCATTTAACCATAATCGATACAAGAACAAAGGCGAGTAAGTATACATATTTCATTAAACAATATATTTCAGATGTATTTTAAAATAATATTGATGTGCATAAAATTAAAATTACGTGAGTTTTAACAAAAAAATTATATTTAAATATTTTTGTAAATGTATTTCGAAATCACGGGATTCACTTTCGATTATCCGGAATGTTTTGAAAGCGAAAGTTCACGTGGATGATCTATTTAAAAATGTATATTTAGGAAAAACTTTGTAATTTTAGGCTAAAATGCCAAACTTGGTTAAATATTGTAACGTTTTAAAAAAAAGTTCTTGCCGTTTTTGCAAAAATGCAATGTTTTCAAAACACAAATGACATTTATGAAAATAATTATGAAAATTTGAATTTTTTTCAAATTAAAAATATTATTTTATAAATAATTATAGGTAATATTTACGAGAAACGTGTGTCATATTATTACATTTTATTTAGTCGATATTTTCACGATTTAGGAAATCTCGTTACATTTTTGTGAAAATTTAATAGTTTTTCTCGAAAAAGATGTATCGATTTTGGAAAGCTGTTTCGTATTATTTAAAAATAAAATTGTACATGTAATTAAAGCACATAAATTCTGAATTTCTGGATTAAAATACAGCGCGTGCATCTTATTTGAACAATACGGAGCATTTGCTCTTGACCAAATATTCACAATTACTAAAAACTATGAATAATTAAAATTCTTCCAATTTAAGACTTCAGATAATGATTTTTCAAAAAGATAAATCTAGGATGATATAACCAATTACATCCTATATAAAAATACAGTATTTTAAAGCTCTTTCTACCGATAATTTCATATTTTTCATTTTTGAATTATTCTTTTAGCATCATTAGTTGCTATTCATCCCCAAAATGCAACAGTTGTTACCGGAAGCAAGGTCGTATTGCGATGTAAATTTACCGAAATCATCACCAAATGCGCATGGTACCGAAATGGTTCAACCATCATCATCAAAGACCGTTACAAGTATTTGTATTTCACCTCAAACGCCACTGGGGGAATTACGAATGATTGTTCGATTAAAATTATTAAATTTCTTGAAATTGACGCAACTCGATGGCACTGCGCTTGCGTCAAAGACGTTCCTAAAAGCACGGATGGAAACTGCGAATCGACTTCCGCTTTTTTACGCATGCGTAAATTAGATGGATCATCGACGAAAATTTCTGCTAACAACAGTGAGTGTAAAACCATAGAAATATAGCATAATTGTTAGAGAAATGTTCAATGACAAATCAAACCATTTTACATAAATCCAGCCTAAAATAACATTAGTAAAGTTTAAACATTTCTGTTAACAAGTTAAACATTTTTCTCTGTCATTGTTTCAGCTAAAGACATTGAAACACCTTTGAAGGTCAGCAGAAATCTGAACATTGCATTGAGCAGTGCTTTGGTCGCCACCATACTTCTGGGAGTAATTATTTTCAGTCTACAAAAAAGGAGTAAAGGTACCAGTTTTTCTATCTAAATTCTATATTTTCCTCAAATAAAATGAATGTATTCTGAGAACAAATGTGAGTCCCAAATGGATCATTTGTCATACAGTAATTAACACGCTTTTATCTATTAATTCAAGACACGAAAAATGAAGATTCTGGTTTAAAAGTGTAAGTATTTCATCAACAATTTTAAATAATATGATTTGATTTAGAAATTAAATCAAACCTTAGTATCAAAAATAATATTAATATTTTTTTTAAGAAAACATGACATCCAATCACCATATCACATTTATTTGATAAGTTCTAATTTATAAATTGCCAATTTGAAATTATCAAATAAGACACTTGTGTGAGCGTTTCCATTCACCAGATTTAAAATATTATATTAACGAAATTATGTTAATTTTAAAATCAGATCTACGAATGATTCGTCACAACGTCCATCTGGTCAAGAATTGCACGAGTACACGTACATCACGACATTAAATATCACATCGGGGGAGGATTCTTTAGGATATTTGCGCCCAAAAGATGGATCGAGCAACATTATATATCCAGAAATCATACCCAAGCATCACATCTATGAAACAATTCCGGAATGAATCATTTAACGAATAAATTTCTTGTTTATACTTATACAGTATAGTATAAACTATAGTATGACGCGTGTTAGCTCGTCGTGGTTTAACACAGTAATTAGTAGAATTATTATGTCAGTCAAAATTAATTTGTGATTAAAATGTACTATTTCTTAAAAATAATTTTTTGTTTTAAAACTGTCCTGTTTAAAATAAAATAACTTGACCAAAAAAGGAAACAAAATAGTTTAATTTCAACCATTAAGTTATTCCGCAACAGGATCAAGTTTGTAAATTAATATTATATACAGTATAGGTAGAATCCCACACAGGTCCAAAAATGTTCCAAGATCAAGGATTCAAAACTCAGTGTTGACATTAAGATAAAATTATTACCTTTAATTGCAGATATCATATATTTATTTTTAATGTAATCTTTATTTATTTTTCAACAGCTACTGCATTTTTTTCCTTTGAGTACATTTTCATTTCCAGAATATAAACTACGATGTTGCACCAACATCGTGTGATTATTTCACATCCAAGTTTTTGGCTTTTGGTAGTTTCTATTTCGGTATAAATAAGCATGCAGAATAACCGCATCACTTCTCACAAATAGAACAGAAATTTAAGATGAAATATTTCACTGAAATTTGTACCATAAAATCGTGCATCTGACCAAAAACTAAATTGGCATCGGCCATGGAAGTCAATCTTATCAAGTTGATTATTGTTCTCATCAGCGCAAGAGGAGCAACTTGCCAAGGTAAAATTAATAGTAAATTTAATCAACCGTAATGCCCGTTTATGTATTATTATCAACTGATCAAATTTATTTAGATTAGTTTGAATCTGTCATCCGTTTTACCTATTATACGTACGAGCCACCATAAGTTAGAAATAACCAATATTACACAAATATATTTCACACATCAAATCTAATATGTACAGTGGAGATGACCAAGAAATATATTTTTGAATCTCAATTTTTAGGTACCTTGAGATTCGTCTAAACGAGGTTCCGATGTAACTAATATTGAAAATTATGTTCATAGTATTGCAAACATAAAGGCCATTAAAAGACCAATAACAGAATTTTGAAATTTTAAAATTCGTAAGACAAAATCATGTCAAATGTCAAAAGCAACTTTGGAACAATGATTTCATCAGATCATTTATCTGCAATTTTCATTAAAATTTATTTGTAGTATCGAGAGTTGAAGCTCATCCCAGCAATGCCAGTGTTTCGGAAGGAAGCAACGTTGTTTTGCGATGCACATTTAGAGAAGCCATTGACAAATGTACATGGTACAGAGGTGGTGCTGCCATCAAAATAAATGGTCGTTACAGTTATGTCGATTTCATGGACAACGGCGAAAACATCACTGACTGTTCCATTGAAATCGGACAATTCAGTAAAATTGATGCCACTTATTGGCACTGCTCATGCACTGCCACTGATTCTCCGATAACAAAAGAAGTATGCAAGTCGAAAACTGCACATTTGAAAATGAATGTTTTGGATTCAACAACCGAATTAGAAGCGAATATTAGGCATGAACCGACAATCAGTAGGTTAACCCTTCATTTTTAGTTTAATTTTAATTTGTTATTAGTTCATTTATCTGTTATCATCAAAATTCTTCCACAATTGTCATACACCAACAAAATGGCAAATGGTTATGGTTTGCATTAAGGCAATAATACTTTCTAATTTATTTGTAATCGATTAACATAATTTTAGCATCAACAAAACCAAAGTTGATAAAAAATAGGAGAACCTCAAAGTTGCCAACAACAAGTTCATCAACAACGTTGCCAACATCAAGTACATCAACAACGTTGCCAACATCAAGTACATCAACAACGTTGCCAACATCAAGTACATCAACAACGTTGCCAACAACAAGTACATCAACAACGTTGCCTACAACAAGTACATCAACAACGTTGCCTACAACAAGTACATCAACAACGTTGCCAACAACAAGTACATCAACAACGTTGCCAACAACAAGTACATCAACAACGTTGCCAACAACAAGTACATCAACAACGATGCCAACAACAAGTACATCAACAACGATGCCAACAACAAGCGCAACAACGTCGTTGTCAACAACAATCACAACAATAACGTTGCCAACAACAATCATAACAACTTTTCCATCAATAATGTCAACAGCATGGACAACAACAATGTCTCCAACAATAAGATCAACAACGATGCCAACAACAAAGTCAACAGCGTCGTTTACAACAATAAAGAAAACAAAAATATTGCAGTTAATAATAACAACGACTTTGTCAACAATGCTACCAACAACGCCAATAACATCGCAAGATTCTGCAATGTCCACAACTTCGAATTTACCGAGAAATGGTAACTCGAATTTATCATTTTAATCACGTATGCAAAGATTTCTTGGGCTTAGTCTAATGATATTTAAATTAGATGTAGTTCCAGACACTAGTCTCCATCACAAGTTATCTAAAACCAACTTCATGATTTACGTCGTGATTGGAGTGTTTCTGGGGTCAACGCTCTTCGTGGTTTTGTTCATTTGCATTCGTAAGAATAAAAGTACGCAGAAAAATACTCTTTAAAAGTACATTTATCAATAATTCGCAAATATGTCAATGAAAACTAATCAAAACTGTTTCATTTCAGAAAGAAGACGAGCAAACTCAGAACCAAAAATGTGAGCCTCAATGACTAAATTAATGAAAAGAAATATATTTTTCGCATTTTTTAGATTATGTCCTGACTCGAGGACATAATAGCCTACCTTTACCATTACCCATATACAATTTGTTTATATACTGTAATAAATCTAATTAATAGGCTCTACCAATGATCTGATTGTCCATGGATATTTTTGAAACGCATTTTATGTTGTAAAATGTATTTTGAAATAATTTCAAGTGTATTTAAAAACATACAAAATGTATTCCAATATACATAACCAAATTATTCGATATAAATTAGAAAATGTATTTCAATATATTTTACTAGATATATTTTCAAATGAAACCCAAAACCATTTCAGAATGTATTTGAAATTGTGAAATGCATTTAAAAATGTATCGCGAAATACATTACAAATTGCTTTTACGAAAATGCATTTTGAAATAATTCTAAGTGTATTTAAAAACATTTACAAAATGTATTTAAATACGTCGGTATGTTACAAAATGTATTCCAATATATATTTCATAAAATTCCTTCGATATAAATTACAAAACGTATTTCAATATACGGTATTTTACTAAATATATTTCAACATGAATTCCACACGCATTTTGGAATGTATTTTAAAGTGTGAAATGTATTTAAAAATACAGTATATAGGCCTACATATTACGAAATATATCACAAATTGCTTTTAAGAAAATTCATTACGAAATAATTCCGAGTGTATTTAAAAACAGGTTATAAAATGTATTCCAATATATATTTTACAAATTGTGTTCGATATAAATTACAAAATGAATTTCAACGTACATGTATATTACTAAATATATTTCAAAATAAATCCTAAAAGCATTTCAGAACTATATGAAATTGTGAAATACATTTAAAAATACATTACAGATTGCTTTTATGAAAATGCTTTATGAAACACGTATGCATTTTGAAATACATTTTGCGACGTATCACGAACTATGAAACAATTTCGAAGATATATCTTTGAATACATTACGTAATGTATTTCGAATATACAGTAGGCTATATCATTTGCACTTGAAAGTATTGTTTAATGGGTCGGAGTGCATTAAAAATTTCAATTTAAATTAACATAAATATTGATTCTCTACCTTCTTAGTGCATTTACAGAATTGCCTAACATCTCAACCAGCCAAGATCCCTCTCCAGATATGAACCAAGAAACCGAATCCATCAGCAATGTACATGTATGTCATCAGTACGAGTCAGATCCATGCTCCCTCGGGAGCCTTTGGTCAGTGCCCTATTACCACCAGCATAGGGACATATGCCAAACCATACCAGAATTGGATGAACAAGAACAATCTTACGATGAATCAGTTGATAATATATTATACGAAAAGATGCCCAATCGCCAATCGACCCACCATTACGTGTCCATCGAGGAAATCGGGAAGCAGTCAGTAGTCGGGTCATCGACACTGACTATTGACACTCAATCAACAACTCGTAATCCATTATATAAGGAAATTCTAATATAAGTTACCAATGTTGATAACTGTATTAATAAACTTCGTTGAATGTTAATAATAAGCAGTAATGACTGTATTCAGTGATTTCCGGTAGTTTTCAACTTTTGTTAAATACTTCGTTCAATAATTTAGGAAACACACGTTCCCTGCATACTATAGTGTTGATTGATATATTTTCCATTCATCAATTGAATTTATGCTATTTTTTATGTAATTTTTGTTGTAAGTGCACATAACATTAATAACTTTTTTTAACGAGGTTCAATAAATAACTTTCAAATTTTATGATTAATTTTCAATAAAACTTATACATTTTTGTAACTACATGTATATTACAACTGAACATATCATAATAGTTTTTTTAATAATGTTCAATAACGTTTAACATTTTCGATTAATTTTTAAAATAAATTTTCATTAACTTTTTGAAATATCTGAAAAATAAAACGTATATATTTTCCATGCATCCATTTATGTTTTTCTTTTTAATTTACTTTTAGTTTTAAGTAATGATGTTCAACAAATAGCAAATAACTTTCAATGTTTGTGATTAATTTTCATTGAATCTTTGTTTATTTGCAATACATTTATGAAATATCTTACAGATGAAGACATCATAGTAGTTTATTTTAATAATTTTCGATAAACAGTCAATAACTTTCAATATTTTCGATTAATTTTTAAATCAATTTTCATTAATTTTTAATAAACCTTTTGAAATATATGGGGGGTTTTCTAAAAAAAGTGTCGTTATCATCTGTGCATGGAGTCTTCTGGGACACTATAGTTTTTACCTTGAGTTAAAATTGTGAACATTGCATATACCATATTTACCCATTAAGTCAACATTTATTATCTAATATCAAGATATATTTTTTTACCAGAGAACATGTTCATTTTAGTGTTAGCATTACGTTTGCAGTCATAGTTCATGGCGGTTTCGGTTTCTGTTCTATGAACATGAGGTACAACTGCTTCGTAAAAAAACTTTCCCTTAGTATGACCAAAAACTTCACAGAATTCAACGTGCAACTTGGAATCGAAAATGAAATTATACCAAATCACTCTAATTTTTATTTTCATCGATGTAACAGGAGCAATATCTCCAGGTAATTGTCTCATTGATTTTAATATTTTAATTGATTCATGAGGTCATCCAGTGCATAATGTTATTTTCTACCGTAATCATAAAACTCGGCAAATCATTTTTGTTATTAAATTTGTAATATATTGCATAATTATGGCAAAATTTAGTATTAAATCAAGGTTCCCCGCTCAATTTACATGTTCGCAAATTAGAAAAAGTCAGATCATATATACAGTACACTGTACATGTATCTGATTTAAAAGCATCATAGAGTTTATTACAAAAAATTTTAGGAGAACTCACGCAAAATCTTTACGATCGGCACTTTTGGCAGGCGTGAAGTCACGTGTGCTAAATGAACCCACTCGTTGGTTTAAAAAATTCACATATGATTACGTCGTTTTTAAACCAATACGTGCATTTCTTTTGCGCACGTGACTTCACGACTGCCAGAAGTGCCGATCGTAAAGATTCTGCACCAGTACCCCTAATATATTTTAGTAATAAATTCTACGTAATCGTGCTTCTTACAGTACGTCTTAATGTAATGTGACATCCCAGAATAATTTCCAAAATAAATAGCAACTTAAGATAGCCGAAATGTCACGAATGAAACTCTGGATCTTTGTTTTGAACTTTGTTTTCCAGAGATTACTGTCCATCCCAAGAATGACACTGTTACGGAAGGAGGAAACGTTACATTACGATGCATATTTAATAAAAAGGCAGATAAATGCAGATGGTATCGTGGGTCGAGTTTGCACGTCAGCAACGAAGAAGGTCACCGATACAAATTTGCCAAAATGAACGCTCAAGGAAAGTACAGGACAGATTGTTCATTAACAATCAAGAAATTTAGTAAAATCGATGCCACCAACTGGCAATGTTCAATTTTACTAAACGATAAGGAGTTCAAATCTAACGAAGCTCATTTACGAATGATCGGATCCCATTCAGTCCCAAAAGTAAATTCACACCCGATAAGAACTTTAGAATGTAAGTATATTGCAATAAATGTAATTAAAACACGATCGAAAATCGAATCTTACGCCGAATATAAAAAAATATGAAGACTATATAAAAAATTCATGAGAAATACATAAAAAATGAATTAAAAAAAATGATTAAAAAAATATTCAAAATTTACTAAATATTACAAAATATTGTTTTACCATTTTTTTAGATATTACAAAACTTATGAAATTTACAGAATACTCAAAAGCATATGAATTTAAAAAACCATTTAAAATTTTTAAAAACAACAACATACCGGTAATTGGAAATTTTATTTCTTTTTAAATTAAAAAAATATGTTTCGTTTATATTTTAAAAGACATATTTCTTAATATTATTATTAGACAATATCTTAATATTATTATTAGACAATATCTTATATTTAGTTAAAACTTAACATAGATTAATAACATATATTTAATTTTCATATTTGTATGTATACTTTTTCATTAAAAAAAATTAAAAAAGGTAATTAAAATTAATAATTTTTGGTAAATATTTAACAACTACAGTATTTTAATTTTTTTTAAATAATTGTCAAATTATGTAATGTACAATTTGTTTTATTGTATAATATAAATTGGCGCTATAAAAAAAACAGGTTGCATATATAATAAAATATATTTTCGGTACAAAAAATATATTTTCATCCGACTATGTTTAAAATTGCATTCTTTAAATTATTTCGATTTATGTCACGTATAATGAGGCTCAAAAACAAAACCCCAACTAAAATTTCAAATTCATTCATGACATCAATAGTTGCTGTTCATCCTCAGAATGATACTATCGTTTCCGGAAATGACGTTATTTTGCGATGCAAATTCAACCGAGCCGTTGATAAATGTGTCTGGTACAGAAATAGCTCAAGAATGACCATCGAAGACCGTTACAAATATTACGATTCCATCACGAATGGGACAAACACTTTGGATTGCTCCATTGAAATTATTCAATTTAATGAAGTGGATGCAACTCGTTGGTATTGCGCATGCGCTGAAGATTTAAACAACAAAAATGAAACATGCCAATCAAATTCGGCATATTTAGAAATAAATCAGGATTTTACGGTTGCCACGACAGATTCAATAATCACGACAACGAATATTTCAGCACACAATAGTAAGTAAAAGAAAGGCTACTAAAAAATTCCAAGTGAATAATTTTTTAAGATTTTGAAATCATAACAGGAAGTGACTCCTTAAAAGGTAAATAAAACTATCCGTGCAAAAAAAACGTTTTTAATTTAGACGTTTCTAAACCTTCTTTTAGCGTTTCGTTGTTTTCAAGCAAACAAAAACGTTCTACGTCACTTGTCCATATAATTTTTAGTCCATAGTCATTTAAAACTAACCCTGGTGAAAATTTTGCAGACTCTTACTGACCGTGGTGCGTAGGGGGTGCGTAATGGGACCGTAGGTATGCTTTACCTACGTATCGAGGTGTGTAAGGGAACCGTAAGAGGAATGTAAGGGAACCGTATGAACCCTATTACTCTCCTTCTACGCCCCGATTGGCCATTTTACACTCCCAGTACAGGCCAGGGGTAGTAAGTCAACTGTAAACCTACTCTCCCCTTA
>JAQGAO010005412.1:0-13628 GCA_034697705.1 Ommatoiulus sabulosus
TTTGAGAAACCCCCCGGCGATTAATTGAGGTAGGCGCGTATTGCGGGTCCGGCTTTTATTTCCGTATTTACGGTAATCTAAACGAATGTCAAAATGTCTAAACGAATAATTAATGTTTTCTGATTTATTTAAAAAGATGTACAGTGTAACTTGTTTCGAAGTAATTTTCTGGATTTTTTTTTTTAAGCATCCGTGTTGCATTGGCCGAAAACAATCCACTTTAAACAAGCATACTTTCTTAGAATCCCCAGTTTTTCGCTAATACACGGTTATATTTCAAAGATGCTCAAAGGGTCGTATAACGGAGAAGTAAATTGGGACTCCCAGGGTTACAACTTGTGAGGTTTCTCACGAGCAATGGTTTTGGGATTTGAACAGGCCAAAGGGTATATTATAGGGTGTCTGCCCGACCGCGCCCATCTTTCGCACCCCTGAATGCATCATCATCATCAAAAACTCTGAAATTCGCACATTCCGATGCCCTTGCATTTTCTGTTGTTCACCTATGGCGTGGGAGCGAGCCCAAAAGTTTCTTCAAACCTTCACTTTTCCCACTTGTTTATGCAGGGCTGTGGATGTCACCCCTCCCGCTCCTCCACCTTTTTTTCTCTCTCTCTCACTCGGTCCTCGAATGACCCCGCTGCCCTTATAACTCAACTCGTACGCAGGTTAGTCCAAGGAACCCGGGTCCCTACTTAGCATCACAAGGAGCCCAAAGGGACCATAAGCAACTCCAACGCTCCTTTCCGACTAAAGGTCCTTAAACCCATTCAATATTCATGCGTATTTTTCCCTATTTTTGCTTTTCTTTGAATGGTTTTTTCGCCAAATGTGCGAGATTCTCGGATATAACGGTGCCTTTTCAAAATGTCTGGATGTCAGATTCCTTTTTATTTCATCTTGTTTATCTTTCCCGACGCTTACCTTAAGAATGGCATTGTGCCCGTCTATTTCTGGCTAATCACTTACCCATTTCATTGTGTGCATGGATTTTGGGCGAAAGTTTTCTTTTATGGAAGTGAAGAATATTATTAAAACCCGGAAGTAAAACTTTCTCGACACAATAACGAGAGAAGAACTAAAGAAAAGCTGAGCAAATCCTTGAAATTAAAAAGCCTGAGTACGTGTAAGCGCAATTGCTTATACTGTATCGTCTGTATGCGTAAACAGCTGAAGCAAACTTTGTCAACATAATATTCGTGCTGACAGACCATGATAAATACAGTTTGTAAAGTGGTGTCAATTAGACCATAAAATAATTGTTCAGGAATATTTTGATACATTTTAATTAACGCTTTTAAATAATTTTTCAAGACAGTGACTATATACATGTATCAACGAAGAAGGAATTCATATATAGTCAGGCAAAATTGTATGAAAAGTCAGGCAAAGTCAGGCAAGTAGATTTTTCAAATGTGGTGGCAACCTTGAATAGGGTACCTCGTTTGAGGCCTGCTCGTAGCAGTAGTCCAGCTATTTCAACTAAAAAAAATAAGGGATTTGGCTGTGACAAAAAAAAAATAAAGATGGTGAAACAGAAGAAGATTCATGATTTTTTAAACCTGCTCAATAAAAGTGATATACATGTATATGTACATGTAATGCGATAAAATAACTTTGAATACTTAATTGACTTGTTTCCTATTTTTTAAAATTAGTTTTCTATTGGTTGGAATTTCAACCTCCCTTATGTCAACTTTTCGATTATGTCAACCACCTCTGGTCCCAATTAGTTGACATAAGAGAGGTTCTACTGTATTAACTTACAGGTAGTTATTTAATCATTCGTTCATTGGTTTCGCGACTCGTCCAACAGAGGGCGCTAATGGCACCGCCACTCTTTTTTAAATGGAGTCCAGCTCGCTCCATACTCTCAGATGGATCTTCCATGGGTTACCTTTAAAAGTAGCCTTATCTGGGTTTCAACCCTCTTCCTATCTCCAGTATGTTCACCTTCCAGGTCCGCTTCCCGTCATCGTACGGCGTTTCCTCGCACTAAATGCCCCGAGACATAATGGGCACACCGCGGCCCACGGGGCAAAGGGGGAGGAGGGGGGGTGCAAAGAAAAGCCCCAGGACGACGACTCCAACAAATTTCTAAAGGAAAATAAGGGGAAGGGATAAACGGGGAGGGAAACCCAAGTTCTTCACCCTCAAAACTTAAAAAATAAGCTGCCCTCGTCCGCCTGGAGCAGAGAGCTGTCTGAGGCGCTTACTTTTTTTTCCTCCCTCCTCCCTCCTCCCCCCCCCAAAAAAAATATATAAAAAATTTGCAGGAAGGAATTAAAAACCCAAAAATAAGTTGCCACACGACCACATGGTATAAAAGTGTTGTATGTTCTCCAGGTGATCAACGTTTCAAGGCAAAGCATAAATTAGCCATGAATTTCATCACCATATTTGGATATTCGTTATTGTAAATGAATAGTGAGGTAATATGGATTTAAAAGTAAACTTCAGGCTGGTCTTTGCAAATAGCTGAGTGAAGAGATGAATAATGTCTATTTGAATTTTTAAAAAAAGTACAATTACTGCACAATATTCAAGAGAACTCATTAATGCTAAAACTTAGAGCAATATACATAAAAATTAAAATTATATTAACGCATATCAACTTTAGCTTCTCAAATTGGTAGCAGTAAAAGGGCATTCTTTGATCTGTTCAATATATTTTGAGATGTTCCAGATTTGAGTGAATATAATAAAACTTGTAATTCTTGTTGAATAATGATATTACTTATCAAATACGTTTAATCTTTTGTATATAATTTCAGTAAGCATGCAAATACAGCATGTGTATTCAAGTGCCAAATATATAATTTTAAATTATCATATGCATCTGGATTTTGTATTTTTTTATGGAAGACCCGCCATTTATAGCTGAAACAATATTTTGTTACTAACTTTTAAATCACCCCAGTATATTTTATTTCTTATTTTGCTCGATTATTGACTAAATAATGTCTCCATAAACTGCACAATCTCACGCATCATTGCTTGGTCTTCCTGCATGACTTGGCCAATCCAACGCTTGTATCTTCAGGCAAGCCATCTTTGTATGCAGTATATGCACATGTATATAGGTTAAAGCTTTTTCTTATAAAGAAAGACTGCATCTCACATCCTTACTTTTCTGAATTAAACTCGTAATTTTGGATAATATCAAGACGTCCTTCCCGACCCTCTCGTTTGCTACATTGTTTTTGCATTATGCATTAAACTCTTCAAAGTAAGATGTGTGGATACTGATAGGTCATTTATTTGCAATTTCACCTAAATATATTCCTCTTCAGTTCACTTTTATCGCTCAGATGACAAGACTCCAGGGAGCACTGGATATGTAATATATAAAAATTCAAATCGTAAAATCCACTCTTTGTCATTGAGCCACGAAATTCGTTTTTTATCATTGCTTGATTTTTGTTTCCAATTGTCCGAAGAAAGACCCCATGCGGTCGCTTCCACTTTTTTTTGGTCACGGCGCTTTTAATATTCAAGAAGTGTTGCGCCATTTTGGTGCCTTAAGATGAATTGAGCAGATTTCAACAAACTGCAGCAAATAAGTGGACTCTCCAAGTTTGAGCACCTTTATAAGTTGGGCATTTCCGCACAACTCGCAACGGATGCCTATTTTGGACGTAACGGATGACTGCGACTTATAGTTGCGCCATATTCTACCGAATGAATACACTTACAAACAACGTAGACGAAAACGGCTCCGCTGACAATGTAAAATTTACATTTATAAATTATTTTTATGGTCAAATAGTTTGTAACTCGCATCATTAAATAATGTAATCCTTAATTGAGTATTGCTCGAACATTTGAGATCGTAAAACTAGTTTCTAATTTCAAAACTACTGTAAATTAGTTTATTATTGATATCAGAAAAATATATACATGTACTTTAATTTCTTATATCTATTGCATGCAATTCGTGACACACCTTGAATTGTGCATGGCATGCATTAATGTCATGGTAAACGATAGTCTTTTTTAAACAAAGCTATTTTCAACGCTATGCAATTGTTACTTTTCCAAGATACAGTGTATTGCGATGTACATACATTATCCAAAACAAATCCTGATCTATACTACTCTTCCTTGATCGACTCTGGGATGTGCCCAACTTGAGAGAGTTGGCCTCTATCTCGGAATGCTCCCCTCGCAATTCCCTCACTCTTTCCTATGGAGGACTGGATATCTAGCGATTTCAACCAGAATGAGGCCCAGTTCCAGGTCTCCTTACCTGAACTTCTTCGTTATTGTCCTCTCCCCGATGCTCGCAATGAACCTGTTGCTACCTCGGTTGATATTTAAATGCTTAAACCGTAGTGGATTGAAAATCGAGCACAAAAAAGTAGGGCAGACAGGGTCAAAGGCACCTTTCAAATTCTGATATCCTCGCTGAGGCTCAGGCGGATGAATACAAACCCAACCTGAGCCTGCTCGGGGAAAAAATGTGCGCCTGGCATTGAGTTCCATTAAGCTGCTTGATTTATACAGGCGAGCTTTCTTTAAAAAGTGAAGGAAATTTTGCTTTCAATGTCCCATGGCCTTGCTGCCCATGGCTCAAAAAATGTTACTCGCGCTTTATATGAAAACGCTGTTTTTACCAGTTTTTTTAAGTTGTTTTTTTATAATGAGAAGGTCTACATCATTGAAAACTGACTGCTCGCATGTGACGTCATCAAAATGGCGGTTTTGAGAAACCACGCTGGGAGCTCCGCACGGGGTGACGCTTTTGACAATGGGCAATTCGTTAATATGGCATGTGTTATAATTCACGTTGACCTTCACTTGCCTTTAAAACTGAAACTCGACCAGATGAATATTACTAATAGAAAATTAAGCTAAAAATCTGCAGCTTAACTTTAATCTAACGCCACCATCTAACATTAATTTGTTTAGAGCCACGGTGGTTCCATTTAGGACAAATACTATAATTTGTTGGACAACTCATAATACCATCGTTTTGATGTTATCACTTGAATAGACTACAGGAGTGGAAATTTTTGTTCAATAAATTTTGCAGTTTTCAAACTTAACTGAATTGCGCATGTTCCCAGAAAGAAAGGAAAATTGACTGCTTGTGGACCTCAATGAATATTCATGCAGTTTGAAAACAATGGGATCACTAGCTAAAATAGATATATGATCAACCTAAAGCTGTGCACACTGGAAGAAACATAGAAGAACTTCTTATTGCTATTTGTTTCCACTTGTTTCTGGAAACATAAAGTTGTGTAAATTCCATAAATATGCCTGTAAACAAACATACAGTACAAGTGCAAAAGTTTGTTTACAGAAGCAAGTGGCAAGAATTAGCAACAAGAAGTTCCTCTATTTTCTTCTGTGTGGCGTATACCTATAAAGAAACGTTTTGGGTTCTACTTATTGCAACTGTAAGATAATGACCATTTATGTTGCTAAATGAAATTTTCATGGTAGTCGCATCCAGAAAGCATTTGAATTACATTTATTTGACCTCATCAAATACTGTTCTATCGTGGAAATGTTCTTGCATAATTGTGTCCATGTTATAACTACTGATACTTGATGTTGTTCAACGTTTACGCCATATTTTTTGCTAATTTTAGGTGGAGTTTGTCGTTGCAAATGCATGATAACAAGCTGAATGGACACTTTGCTCAATGGAGCCTTTGCATCAAAGCTTTTTTTTCTTAAAATGCCATCTTGAAATTGCGATGTGTTTGATGAAAAACGAAACAAGGGTTGAGAGGAGGATTTGATCGAGTTCGGCGAAAGAACCCTTGATGGATTCCAGATAAAATCAAAAGCTGCTAGCTATACTTGTTATGACATTGTTGTAAAAAGATCTATTCACTCGATTTAAACGGTTTCAGCGGCAATTTATGAAGTGTTCGAGAATATATACATGTAGTTAGTCGCCAGTTCATATACTCGCTCTTGACCTCTAGCGTTTTATAGTCTCCTAATTGGGGCCGTTTGACCTTAGTGGTACGTCAATTGTCCAGCCATTATAATTGGCGAAAATTACAAATTTAATAACAGATCCTTTGACTGCAGGCTCTGCCTTGACGTGTAATCAAGCCTGTAACAATTAAGTGTCGTTGCAAATTCTCGAGTACACGTTTTACACATCATTATATCTGATGGTGCATAACCAGAGGCTACATGACCTTATAGCGCTGATTAAAGATAATCACTCGTCTGCAAGAATATTGCATACCAGTGGTCAGTCAGTGATACAATTGATGGTACATGTACGTGTTACGTAATGTAACATCCACGTGCTGTAAACTCACAGATCATTCGAAACTCCCTCTAAAGTCGGGTACACACTATCACCAAGCCAAAACTAAAAACTCCAAAGTTGAAACTTTTCTGGTTTGTGGCAACAACAAAATGGCGTAGCAAACTGTTTTTGGCAAACTAAAAACTAGAAAATCAAGTCTGCAAACTAAGTTTGGCGTTCCCGTCGAGCGTCGGCGAGATGACAGGGAAATAGCAAAACTTTTTGGCGGTGGGGCTGCTATCGTACAGCATATCGTACCATCGTGTATCGTCTGTCGTCTGCTGAGATTTCTCAATATGGTTTGTTGCATGCAGTGTGTACGCTCAGGTTTTGCAAAACTAGTTTGTATTAATTTTTTTTTATAATAACTAGTTCACGTTGAAAGTTTGGGGTTTGTGGTTTTTAGTTTTGGTTTGGTGGCTAGTGTGTACCCAACTTTATGAAATTGGATAAGTTTTAGATGTGTGACTAGAATTCTTAAACATGCATAACTTGTCTGCAAATTAATATATCGTGTATTATTACGAACCGATGCTTATATCGAATGTACAATACTTTCGTTTAGTTTTTTTGTCAGCATGATTTACATGCATAACAATGGATTCAATTGCACTTGAGACACGATCATCGTACATGCTGAAGTTGATTAAGTTTTCAGTAAGTTTTGCCAAATGTCATATCGATGCGGCGATGCCAATGAAAAAAAAAAGTTCAAAATGCTGCTAACCTGTGTTTGCAAAAATGCACAGTGTATGTGTATAAGCCGATGACGGGCAGCCTACACTGTACTAAGTAAAGGGGGTAAGATTTTTTTTCGCTTAAGAAAAACTAGCATAAAGGATTTAAGGAAAGGGGATTTGGGCATTGGATGTAGGGACCCGAGATGAAAAGATCGAAAGTATGGGGAAAATGCATATCCATGAGGTATTAGAAGAAAAAAAACCGACAAGGAATTGAAAGATAAGTAACGGGGCAAGAAGAAGAAGCTAGGAAGGAAAAAAAAGAGGGGGTTGAGGAGAAGAGGGGGTGGGTTAAGTAATAAAGAGAAAAAAACGGGCGTGGAGATGGTGGAGAGGAAACCCAAGACGTATACATCGGCAAAGAGAAAGTTTTCCATCTTTTTTTTCTCTTCTCCTACTCTTGGATATTAAAGCCGAGAAGAATGAGTTGGAAGACGACATCCTGAACGTAAGAAATGGCGAGTCAACTCTGACCCAAATCCAGGGTTGCCTTTTTTCTCCGAGAAGATTGGCTCCTTTAGGTTAAGCCATACCCCAGCCAGTTGTGGGGTGGATATGCAAATCGAAGATGGCCTACATATTTGAATTACGCGAGCTTAGATGTGCTCATGCATGGTATCAGTTGTATTATAGCATAGAAATGCTGCGTTCAGAAATTAAGCTATAAATTTATCCAGATATTAAATTCGAGAAAAATCCACTTCCGTTTAACATTGACATTGAAAAACACGAAATTCCATAATTTATAGAAATTCAAGGTTGCACGGTATATGCATAGTACGACTTGAAAACCTCGCATACGTGTATATCGCATGCACCCCATCTTCAAAAGTGACACGACTCTGTATTTAGCCGAAACTATTTTAACCTCAGATATGTCGTTTATATGCCGAATATAGCTGATTTAATGCCGTCAATGACAGACAGCAACTGGCGTTGCGCCCATTCTTGATGATGATGATGATGATGATGATCAATGTCTAAACAGTAAATTGACAATTTTTGAGTTGTCACGTTTGAAGCGGAAGTGATATATGCATATTCTTGTGCATTATTGGTGTTTAAATCGCAAATGCATCACAACAGCATTTTTTTTTTAAATTATTTTACAGCACCATGTTGTCAGGTTGTTTTGCTTTCTTAATCGACCTTCAGTTTTGATCTCACTTCATGAAGTTGCTGAATTCGTTGAATAATAAGTCATATGTGTGAATGATAATGTTTTTTATATCTATAAACCGATAATACATTAAATATATCATTTACTTTTACTGTTGTTTTTTTTGCTATAAATGTAGTTTCGGTGTTGTTTCTCACTCTTAACATCTCAACCGAGTTTTTAATGTTAACGGTATACAAGGTATACCTTATATATATTTTAGCCAAAATAGACTTAATACTTGTTCACCATGCACGCATTAAAAACTAACAAATTCAACATTTTTGCAAGCTTCGAGAAAATGAGTTATAACACGTACACACGGCTTGTACCATTACACTACACGTTTGTTACCAGATTTTAACGCTTTTCAAGAAATATGAATTCTTAGGCATGAAATGTTCGACAGTTTTTCTTCAAAGTTGTTAACGAACTCTGGAACATGGCCACAAGTTATTAGCACGGTGGCGTGCCCTTATTTCGCTCCGGTGACGAACTCTTCGAAAGGCGACACGGTATAGCACCTATTGTGCCAGGATTTCAATGCCGTTTTCCATCTATAGGTTGACAGCGCATTGGGTTTCCTATCAGAAAAAAGCCTCCGAAAAAAATCCCTAACTTTTGTCTAGGATTGAATGAAACCTGTAGGATTGAATCTGGTCGTGCGCCCGGGCGTGCGTTCTGTCGCCACGCGCTCTATCCCTCCAGCATACAGCCACCTCCTTTTCTCATAAAACCAGATTTTCATCTTTCGTTTATCGTCCTTGCGTAGAGCCACCATATGCACACCGTAGAGGGGGTGTCCGTTAAAAAGAACTTACTGCAAATCGGGTAAAACTGAGTAAAAATCCTTCATTATTTGTCTCATGACCAACAGTTGCCATGCATGGTCACACTCAAGTTTGTCTCAAGCAAACGCAGCTTTTCAGAATTGTCAGAAACTGATTCTAAGAATGACCTATTTTTTAATACAATTGCTTAATTTTATTTTCTGAAATTCGATAGTGGACTAGACAGAAATAACATTGCTTGAGGAATAATTAAGTCTCGTCAATAATAAGCAAATCCTTTGGTCGAGGCGTTGTTTATGTTAATAATTGTGCATGTCATGTCGCGTTGAAACTTAATAGTTTCATATTTTAGTTTATTTAATGAATGTGTTAAGACAACGGGACATCTCAATGATTTCAAATACGGTTTAGCAATATTTTAACGGTCTAAGGGAATGTTTGTGGACATCCGGTTTGTCATTTGCCTTTAGTTCATTGACAGGGTGAGATGACATTGCGCGAAAACACCATGAGAGGACGCACGGATGCGAGCCTTCTGGTAATCCATGGGTTCCATGCCTGGTGCTCGCAAATCTGACCTTTTTGTTAAAATTTTTCCAACCGAATTTACGAAAACACATTCTGGTGGGAATGGAATTACTTCCAGGGTTTGCTCCTCAATCGCTTGCATCGCCATTTCATAATTACGGCCATACGCGCGTCACCCGCGTGTCAGCGTGTCCCTCACCCCGAAATTGCGCGCGTCTGGGTCGGGAAGACCCGTACCAATAAGTCCCCACCCCTCCTTCCATCCTTGATAGTGTGGGGCATGCAGTAGGACCATTGCACAATACTATTCAATGATGAACGTAACAATGGCCTCGAGTCCGATATCCGCACAATGGGTTGAAAGGTCTTTACTTTCATTTCGTTGTCCATTGTGCCTCGGTGGGGACATCGACCTCTTCTTAAGCGGGTCCTAAATGTGCCCAGCCCCGGCTCTGGGTCCATTGGCATCACGTAAGAGTTTACTGTCCCCGTCTTACATTCAGCGCCTGTTTATCCAGACTTTTCGTGAAAAGCCAAAGCACTTCACTTGTTAACAGGTAAACACACTGGTACCTGCCCCGTACTCTCTCTTTTTTAGTGGACAGACGGTAAACTGGTCCCCCCCGTCCTACCTTGCCACCCTCCCGCTTTTCCTGTAGCATTCATTCGAGAGGAGAGAGAGAAGGAACTAGGATCGAGTTTCATAGTCATCAACAGTACGCGTCACGCATGCGCACTGAACGATGATGTGGTGCACGCGCACGGCACGCTACACCCATGCGTGAGGCGCGTGCACTGGACGAGGTGAAAGGGCATTGACCTCTTGTCGTGTTTGTGCGTATGTCCTGCGCGTAAAGAATGCGCTTCAATGCGCATGCTGAATCTTGGTCAAGCCAAGTTAAGCTTAATAGTGTAAATGGAACTGTTTTTTTTTGTACGGCGCATATGACAGTATACATATATAAGTATAACTTTGGAAAATTGTAAATGCGAGAATGTTTTAAAGGTTACATGTACGTACGCGTGTCCATATCTCTTCAGATTTTGCAAAATTAACATCGCCTTGGTTCTCTATAGAACGAGTATTCATAATATGATTTGCTCCAAAACAAATCTCTGATTAATGAAACAAGCTCTGCATCCCTTAATGAATTATTTTGTTTTGCCTTAATATAAATGTACTTTTAAATGGTATTACTTAAAGGGTACGTGTCCACTAATGCATCCATCGAACCAAGATGGCTTGGTTTGTTCCATGTTTAATCAAAATATTCAGCGTATAATATTTCACGTTAACAAATTTCCTGGTTTACATATATGGGCGAGCTGAACTGCAGAGCGGAGTTTTTCCAGTTTTGATTGGAATCGATTACTCGAGTTTCACTGATCGGAATAATGGCTCTACAATTATACTTCACTATGAAGTAGCCCATGCTATTGTTGTTTGAGTCGAGCTATAGATGTTTTCAGATTTGAAATTGTTGAAATTCCGAGCTTTGCGGCTCGGAAATATATTGCTCAAACTCGGTATTTCAACACCAAAAAATCCGTTTCGACTGGAAAGTTTACTGGAAGTTCAGCTCGCCCAACACTATTTCCTTGATAATCTTGATTTCAATTGGCACTGAAAGATACCTTATTTGACCCCATCATACCGATGAGGTGATGCTTCATTTTAGATAAAATTAAAAGCACATGAAATTATTTTTTTAACAAGGTTGTAATAACACAAAATCGAGAGAATTTTTAATTTTTTTAAATTGCATGTTCATCTTTCATAAGCTGAAGCCCATATTAAACGAGATTTCGCTCAGCTGCATCGCACAGGTATACAGAGTATATTGTATCAAAATGAAGAATAGAATCTAAATTGATCCGATGGAGGCCATCATTTCCGTGGCCCCAGCGTAAGGACGTAAAGTCCTTGCGTGATACGGGTGACATGGCAGTTGCATTGAAGCCAGGCTGCAGACCATTGACCCTCGTACAACTGCTGCCTACCTTTTTTAGAATTTGAGGTGTCTATAGGGAGAGTTTTTACCTATATTTGATCCCGAGGTGAATGTGGGTTCGTGTAATGAAATCGACAAAAAAGCGTGCATGGCATTGAAAGGGAGATGCATTGTGCAAAATATACAGTATGTGCTTGCACACGTGTTGTTTATCATGTTGCAGCATCTTTGGAGTTAAGGAAACACCACGCCATGCATGCATTATAATTCACCAACAGCATACATAATATACATGCAACTCTGTACAAAATATTGTTTCAGTAAAATAATTTTTTAAAAAATATTTGAAACTAAAGGTGGTTTTCGGCTTTGAATGTAAATCAGCCAAATGGTACTAATCTATACTGACTGCAGGGTAAAGAATTGAAATTGAAATTGAAGTACGATCAATATGCATTTCCGTGTCAACGAGTCAAAGTGCTTTAAAAAATAGGGAGCATATACATAGCCTACATGCATACATTTATTCGCAATCATGCAACATGGTTCTCGTTGAAGGCCTTCATTAAATTCTAAATAATGCTAACGACGGCCCGTGCTTCCGGTGGACGGTGGTCTGGATAGGCCATTACACAAGTTTGTTCAGGTCCGTGAACTTGAAATCGGATTCCTCCGTCTATTGTCCACTCCAACGCATTCCACTCTACGCGAAGTGGTCATTATGATTTCTGCGCAAACAAGGCGCGTGCGCCGGACAACGGAAGTGCACGTGGGCCGGCGTTGCGCAACCGCCCCGCGGCTGTAGGGACGGGGGGAGGAGAGGTCGCCCATGGGCCCCATTTTTACACATTTTCTTCTATACAATTCAATTGTCACGTGGGGGTTATATATAGGATTATGCAAAAGGTGAGTGCTCCGGCTAGCAGCTCCGCAGCACCCTGTCATGTATTCTTGCTTAAATACTCGTACATTAGAGCTATAAATTAGGCGTGCTTATTGAAAATATGGCAGCCGGACAGACCCCCTTGTTTGCTTCGCAGGTATGCCATAAAAACCTCCCTGGACATGTTTGCCTCCATGCAAAGGCATCGCCCATAAATTTGGACGATTTCAAAAGGGGCTTCGAAAAAGTTCATGTTTTCTGCCCTATAGTATCGCGCGTGATAAAGGTTTACAACCAATAAGTTGTTCACTACTGAATTTTACTCTGGGATGGGCTAGGCCCCGCACTTCAGTATTGATCTGCATATATGACATCAAATATTCGCGCACGGCACCTATGGCTATTATGAGGGTTCTTGAACACGCTCTGCCCGTACCTTAATTGAAAGATTTATTGCGCCCGATCTCCTATATGGCTCCTTTTTTCTGCTGCTGGAGGGTATAACTTGAATATGAGCGCCGTTATGCAAATCACTCCCAGAATTGTAATATTCGTCGAAACTGCACGAGGGGTGTTATAACGGCTCGGGGGTACGGGAACACTACTCATAAACGCTCGGATCCGACCTTCGAGCTCGGTACTGGACTTGTATACCCGAAGAAATAGGCTGCATACTTAATTCCTTCTCATTCATAGAACTTATATGAATGAGAACGTCTATGAACGACCTCTATAACTTTGAACGTGTATCCCGAAGTTGACCTTTTATCAATTAACGTGTAAAGCATCTGCTACGCGTGACTATTCGAGCTTGACCAACTGTTGACCATAACTGCATTGTTATTATTGTCTGAAGAATATGTTAAGGGTACTCGAGAAGAAACTTGTACGAATCGTACGTCAGCAGTCATGAAGTCACATGTGCAAAATTGAAGAGCCAACTTCTTGGTTTTAAAAAATGTCCTCAAGGTTATCACAGCTTTTAAACCAATTGATGTATTCCTGTAAAATGATCACGGATTCCTATAAGTACGTAACATTAGTATAAAACTTCTGAGTATCCTTATTGTTCTCATCCATTTACTAACTTTAAAGTATTTATATGCAACAACCACTTGAGGAAGGCTACGATGAACTGCTCCTTGAAAGAGCACGAGCGTTTAATGTATTTCTTTTACGTGTACAGGGTTATTACAAAAGAATCATCCGGTTCACACACGAAAAGAAATGGAAAAAGTCCAAGTTTAAAACGCGCACTTGCAAACTTTGCTTTAAACGCCCAGGTTGCAGCACGA
>JAQGAO010005413.1:0-13627 GCA_034697705.1 Ommatoiulus sabulosus
GGAAGAAGAAATCGAAAGTAAAATCCAGAGCCTGAAGAATGCTTATGTGTAGAATTGCAAAATTTTGTTATTGAACAGGTCAATGTGCATGTTGTCAGATAATTGTGTGCTTAATAAATAAAAATTACATGCATTATTGAAGACTTTTTGTCTTTTTTGCTTTTTTAAAAAAGTAAGCTACTTAACTTTAATTTTAGTCAGGCAAAGTCAGGCAAAAATGAGAATAGAATGGACCAAAGTCAGGCAAGTCGATTTTTCAAATGTGGTGGCAACCCTGTATATTGTTTTCTAGGATGTTGCTGCTTCATTGTGTATATACACTGTATATGAATTATCTCAAAGTTACGTGAACAATTTTTGACCTAGCGGTCAGCCTTTGAATTTTTTGTTGTGAAAAGTGATATAATCAATGGTCGAGATAAGGAGTTGCTTATAGTATTAATTTGTGGCGAAACATGCTCATGGTTTGTGTGAAATTGAACTGATAAATAAGAAACATTAACTTTGAGAAATAGCTACGCGGAAATTTTGACAAGTGTTTTTTTATTTTGACGTTTGGTATCGATACTTTCATGCTGCTTACAGGTGTTTTTTTTTCTAATTTCAGAGGGTGGTCGATTAGAGAAGGAATTAGATTATGTACAAAAAACGTTAGGAGAAGGCTCAGGGACCACTAACCAAATTATTTTACAAATTCCCAAACAAGAAGGAACTAACATTTTGAGGCCGGATGCCCTCCAGGCTCATCTCAGTGTTGTTCTTATTGCAGCTCAGGTACAAGTGGAAATGTTTGATATGTAAGTATTTGCCGGATTAATAATGTAGCTTCCGCGTGGGTTGGTTGCGCGTTAGTTTCTAATTTTTATTGTTTAAAATTTCTAGAACATGGGAGTTAAAGGATATATGTAATTCCCCTAGTGCACCCACGTTTGATATCCATTATGTAGATCAGGTATGTGTTTTTAATTTTTACATAAATCAAATTGTTACTGAGTAGTAATTTTGACGTTCCAATTTCCTAATATCGCTTTCTTCTTCAGATTCTTGAAAAATTATTTCCTTGTGTAACTATTACACCCTTGGATTGCTTTTGGGAGGGTTCCCGTGTATTAGGACCAGATTTTCCAGTCATCATTCCGTAAGTAGTCTTCTCATGTATTTAAAACTTTTCGTTGCACGATTAGGGTAATGATACGTTCTGACCAATAAATATTGGCTGCGACCGATATCTGTCGAGAACATGTTTGCTGCCACTGATCTCTACAGTCAGGTCGGCTAAAATAAAATTCGGAACCCAGGCAGGTGAAAATGTAGTCGCTTTTAGAGAGGGTAAACTGAAAAAACTGATGCTATTTTTGAAATCCAGTTTCATCAGAACCCAATTCAAACGTTGCGTGTGTATGTTTGTTTATTTCTTCTACTGGGTGGGCTTTCATGGTAGTTGGCATTTTGAGAAATAAAAAAAACATTATAAAAAGACAAAGCAGCCACTTGTCATTCTGTACGCTTTCCTTCACTTGAATCATTCGTGGCGGCTGGCCGTAGTATGTAATTTCAACCTTGCACCCCCTCTCATTTTTTCAAGTCTTGAATTTCCTTTGAGTTTAAAAGGATGCTCTCGTGAAATTTCTTAATTGAGCATCGTTTATGAGGCGACTTTTGTAAGATTTTGAGGCATGTATTACTTTGCTTTAGTGTTTGACAGGTGTTGGATCTAAAATTTGATGTAGATTCTCATTTTTTACCAGTGCTCTGAGTACCGGCATAAAGTGGACGACGCTAAATCCATTGAAACTCTTGCAAACTATGAAGGACAACTTTTTAATGGTCTTTTCATTCGATACCGTCGATGACTTCATGAAAAGGGTGAGTTAATTTAAATATATTTGAATAGCTTAATGATGACATGTGTTTTAGTTGAACTCTTACATGTATTTGTCATTGTCCATGACTGTCCATGAAACTGCTCCAATATATAGGATTGTTGTAACTTGTAAATGACTATATTTAACCACATTTTTAGTATATTATAAGGTTTGAAATGTAAGCAACCTTGTTGATACAGTGTATATTAGTCACAGCTCATTATAATGTTCAACAAATATAAATTTCAAAAAGGGGCGTTTTTTGCGTGTTTCATTCCTTCATTGAAATTGCAGAATGTTTACTCATTAAAATATTAACTAAGATTATGCGTATTACTGTTTCCAAATTCCAAGTACAGGGAGCGTCATTTTGTGGTTAAAACTATTGCTGCTGGCGCCATCCATTGATAATTTATTATAGCAAATGTACATAATGTAAAAAAACTACATTAATTGTAAATTTCAAAATTTGAATCAGAAAATAAATACTATTAGAATGCACGGATTCGCTGATTTCTAGAAAATTCCTTACGATTTTGGGAGTATATAGCCAATGTACAAAAACCAACTTAAAACCGAGTCCTAATATGCATTAAATTTAATTTGACTAGAACATAAACATTACGGTAGGAGTTAATTTGGCATGAATGAACCGCATGAACCTGATTTCTCAACGACTGAGAGAATCTCGTCCACCGTAGTAAAAAAAGTTGTACGATGTTGCTGCCGATGCCATAGGGAATGTATAGGGCTTTGTTTTGCAGAAAGCCATGGGGCAAAGCGTTTCGTGGGTAGTGGTGAGGTGGTGAAGGCGAAATGGAAAGGAAGCCAGTCAGTGATCTTTGGGTCAGCTGCCTCAACTTGGGTGGCCCTTAGCCCGATACCTCTTGCCCTCTTTGTAATTTGAGAATTGCCCGGCATGCATTCTGATAGCCTCTACTGATGCTGGCACCACTTGACTCGCTCTGGGCAAAGAGAGCAAGGACGGCTCGGCTTCTCGTGACCACGGAGGGCTCGCTATCTTTAAGGGATCCTCGCGGAGAGGCTTGTGGGTGCTTGAATTTTATGTTCGTGTCTTCCTCTGTCTATCTTCTGAGTGCTGGCAGATGCTGGTTTCTACGCGTAATGCCCACTGATATAACGGGGGGGATGAAGGGACGCTGAGAGCATTTGGTGGTACCAGAATGGCAGGACGCCATTGAGTATAATTGAGCTTCGTACAAAATTTCCACGATTTTTTTCGCCCTCTCCTGCATAAAATAATATTGCATTTTTATTTGAATGCTTGCTGTGAAGTTTTCGAGTAGAACGTCAAACAATTTGAGAAATGCGCACGTGTAATACCCAGCGTTTTCCGAGTTTAGTTTACAAACTAAAGATTGGCATGCACGAACAGTGTATGTATAGAGAAAAAAAATTACCAAAGTTATGAAGCTTTGATACTCATGATGATATCTACAGTATACATTTAACTGTAATTGACAGCATTGTACATTTAAACGATTCCACAACATGTATTTTCATATTTTGAGAGAATAATTTATTCTAATTTTGTTGAATATTTTGTTAATTTATGTTTTAAATCAACTGCGAGTTTATTATAAAAAAAATACATAGGTACACGTACAATTTTAAAAAGCGACTTTTATAATCGTCCAAGGATGAAGTTGTCAAAATATCGTGCATTACCCAAGTCTGGGTTAACTAGGGTTGGCTCTTCTTACATTAAATTTACCACTTGCTCTGGGCAGGTGGGTCAGATATCACCAAAAATGAATTCCTTAGAACTTTATTCACTCAATGATATCCTCTCGAAGTAAAATGGCGTCATCAGATAAGCAAATCGATTTGCTGGTATTTTAAAATGAAGAGGGTGAGGCATAAAAGGTTAAAAAAAAATGAATGGGCCAAGCGAGGCATTTCCTTCCACCATGGTCATATATCTGTCAGTGCTGACCAACAACGTTGGTTTTAAAAATAATGGCCAACAAAAGCCCCTAAGGAATTTTTGGCGGAATGTTTCAATGCAATCGTGCAGTCTCGTTCGCTCACCCTTTTTACAATGACGATTCTCGACTCCTTATATTTATTTTATTCAGACAGAGTGGCCGAAAAGTTGTGTATTTGTGGAATTTCAGTGTCTGTCTACCGCATGGATTACAAATTGAGCGTGGGTCGTACTTCACTTGTAAGCGCGGAAGAAAGTTATTTTCCCTCATTCTTGATGCAACCCGTAGTATTTTTAGCCGTGTTTTATTAAACTCTTTAAAAAAAAAAAAGACGGTGAAGTCGTAACAGCACGTTGGAATTTAAAACAAGCAAGATTCTTCGCAACTATAAAATGCCACACGTTCCCAATTCCCGACTGGCTTGTCACGAGATGCCAAGCGCAATTTATCTTTGCACGTTCGTGGGACGATACTGTTCTATTTGACCACCCTATGGTGCGGCTATTCAGTGTGGTCATCATGATCGCACCTTTCCGCGTGTTGTCTCAGATTGTGAAGTATCTGTAGTGTAAAAGTTTCCACCATCTGATGTGGTAAGATTTTTAATATTGCGGTAAGAATTTGACCGTGAACGGTTCCATGTAATAAATTACGCGATCATGCACTGTTCTTAGATCTGAGGTTTTTTCATTTTTTTTTTCATTTATTTGGTTCAATTTTTAAAAAGGCATGATAACCGAGCAATTACATTTATCGGTGCGCAGAATCCGGGTGTCCGGTTTCTGGTCTGCGTTGAGGTAATATTTTGCTAATCATATTGCATTTGCAGGCCGGAATCACAAGTGGTTATCAAGAAAAACCCTGCCTAAATCCACTGGATCCTCATTGCCCAGAAACGGCCCCCAATAAACATTCTGGACAGGTCAGTATACTTTTTTCATCACGTATACATGCGCATGGTCTACCCCGAGGGCCATATTAGTTGTTGGAAAGGAAGTTTAAAAAAAAAACGAAACGAAGTCAGTCAGAGGAAAAGAACGACTGGAATGAATGAATGACCACCCAAGTGGTCGGAGAGCGCTTTTTTGTGTGTTGAGAATGCCCCACACACTCTGAAGGCCACTTTTCTGTATTTTTTTTTTCTTGTTGTATTCATTTCTATATGAATTCAAATTTTTCATGCCTCATTTCACGTATTTTAAAATAACTCTGCGCTAATGACTCTTTGCTGTCCAAAGGATTATTTAGATCGCGATGTAAATATTAATGACTGCATCGTATGCATGTTAAGTTCAGATCATTTTGAGTTGCTGCAAACATGATTAATATTCCAGTCATGCTGGTCATGTCTTTATTTTTAAACTGAGATTATTTTCTAGTCGGGATTATATTTTTATGATGTATGTAATTGCTAATTATCTATCTGCTAGATAGATAAAAGATGATTTATTAATACTTTTTAATCGGACCAGCTTTTTAGTAATTCTTATCTGTTTTTTAGTATTCTCCATTGCATTTCGTTAAAAGAAATTTCTGTTAAGTAGGAACAAATAATTTATTGCTTGTAGGACGCGAAGAAATAAAATAATCAAGTTTGGTAGAAACATGACCACCGTGAAATAGTGTTTGGAAGAATCCACGCATTAAAGAACAACACCCATGAAATGTTGGTGTGAAAAATTCTTCATCCACAATGATGATATGTAAACACAGCCAGCGTGCATGGTCCTAACTTAATTATTACATATTTCATATTTTATATTTAAAGGCTCCTGATATAGGTGCTGAGTTGACTGGTGGTTGCTATGGATTTGCCACAAAATACATGCATTGGCCTGAGGATTTGGTAGTTGGAGGAACCAAGAAAAACAAGACTGGCCATTTAGTCAAGTATGTGTACATTTTTGATTTTACTAATATACACGTAAAATTTAACTTGATGGGACATGTTCACTTACTGAGGTTTGTTGCATTCTCCACAAAGGGCTGAAGCTCTCCAAACTGTGATCCAATTAATGGGCGAGAGACAAATGTATGAGTATTGGGGCGATAATTATGTTGTGCATAACATTGACTGGACGATGGAAAAAGCGAAATTGATCTTGGAGGCCTGGCAAAAAAAGTTCACTGAAGAAGTTCTGCGTTTTTCTAAGACATCAAACGAAACCAAGGCCTACAACATCAATGCATTTTCCACAACTGCGCTCGCCGATATTTTGAGAGATTTTTCGGAAGTCAGCGGTACAAGAATTGCTCTAGGGTACATTCTGATGGTAAGACCCGTCGCCTAATTATGAAGAACAGTTATTTATCAGTTGCTATCATGAGGTTGCTTATTGTTTCTATTTTTTAGCTTATATATGCCTGCGTTTCATTGTTGCGATGGACGGATCCAGTTAACTCTCAAAGTGGAGTAGGTATTGCTGGTGTACTGCTTGTGGCCATTTCTGTTGCTGCAGGTTTGGGATTGTGTGCCTTGCTTGGAATCGCCTTCAACGCATCAACTACTCAGGCAAGCCACACGTTTTACTTGTTGAAATGTACTTTAACAGTATTAAAGCCAACGTAGAATTTGTTAGTTAAATAATTCCTGCCTTGCAGATTGTTCCATTTCTTGCTCTTGGACTTGGGGTGGACGACATGTTTCTTTTGGCACACACGTATGCTGAAAATTCAAGCTTTGGTGTGCCCTATGAGGTAGGATACATTTATTATCATTTTGTAAATGCAATTTCTACTCTTGGTTTGTGCTTCTTGTACACCTAATCTATCTCCACTACTACGTTGGTTAGCATGAAAATAAGCATGATTACATTTTAGTAGCGGTAGATTCCCATTTAATACTTTTTAGATCCTGTTTACTAACACTTCTTCTGCTCCTCTTCTCCTTTTTCACCATTACTTTGTTTCATTGTCGAAGGAAATTGTTAAATGTAAGTAATGGAAAATAAATAAGTGTCCCATTGCTTAATGTCTGCCTTTGTTTTAAATGAGTTGGTTTACTTGTTTAGGAACAAACGGGGGAGTGTTTAAAACGTACTGGAGTAAGTGTTTTATTGACGTCTGTTAGTAACGTTTGTGCATTCTTCGCTGCTGCCATCATACCTGTCCCAGCATTAAGAGCATTTGCACTCCAGGTAAATTAAGTCCTAGGCTTGAAATGGGGATTTTTTTTAATATGCATTTCAGTTTCGATTAAGTATGCATTCAATTTCTCATTCAGGCTGCCGTCCTTGTGCTTTTCAACGTAGCATCTATGCTGATAATCTTTCCTGCAGTAATGAGTCTCGATTTACGCAGAAGGGAAGCTAAGCGGGTTGATGTGTTTTGCTGTTTTCCATGGTGAGTAGATTTACCCGGTTTCTTCATTGAACGTTTTTTTTTAAAGCAGAAAATGTCTGAAAGATTGATTGAATACCTCTAAATTTGATTTCAGCATAAGTCCAGATGCCGTTATAAGTCTAAAAAACTTGGAGGAAGGAGGAAAGGGCGTTTTGCCCTCTAGTCACGCCATCCCCCTTCACGAGCTTGGCAAGCAAAGGGCCATCTCATGCACACTTCCAGCTGATGGCAACCAACCAGTCACTGTGTTGTCTCCCCATGCACTACCTCCACCCATTTCAGTGGAACCAAAAATGCTAGCGCCATCTATGGAATCATTGGCAACAACGGCATCCACTCACGAACTGGTATCTCGAGAAGATCAACATAGCTTTCGGCGAAAGTGTGTGGGTGCATGCTCTCAGACTCAACAGGAGTGCTACACGTGGACATTAACTTGGTTTGCCCGTGATCATTATGGACCTTTCCTTCAAAAGACTCCTGTAAAGATTCTAGCTGTTGTGCTGTTCTTTACTCTGATTGCAGCGGGTGTTTGGGGAGTTTTGAAAGTCACCGATGGGCTAGATCTTACAGACATAGTGCCTCGAAATACTAACGAGTATAACTTTTTGGCAGCTCAAAACAAGTATTTTGGATTTTATAATATGTTTGCCGTAACACAGGGTAATTTTGAGTACCCTACCAATCAAAGGATTTTGTACGAGTACCACAGTGCATTTACGCGTGTGAACAAGATCATCAAAGATGATAATGGAGGATTGCCCGAGTTCTGGCTGTCACTTTTTCGTGATTGGCTTTTGGGTAAGTTAAAATAGTACAACGACATAATTGATAACAGATATGATCAGTTGGCTAGGCTTTAGTAAAGGTTACTTTGAAATTAAATATTTTGATTGCAATTTCAATATTTAGCTTTTTGAAACCGCTTTGTTTTATTCAACTGATTAAAGTTTACTTTTATCTGTATTAGGATTACAAAAAGCATTTGACAAAGATTGGCGGGATGGTTGCATAACACAGGAGAGCTGGTTCCGAAATGCATCAGATGAGGGGATTTTGGCCTATAAACTGCTTGTCCAGACTGGCCATGTGGATAACCCTATCGATAAAACTTTGGTATGTCAGATTTATGTATGCTTGAAATTCAAATTTGATAATCTCAGAAACTGCTTGATAGATTACTTACAAAGATCATTATCTATTATTTAGGTATCCCAAATTCGTTTGGTGGATGGCGAAGGCAATATCAACTCCAAAGCATTTTATAATTATTTGTCTGCGTGGGTTTCCAATGATGCTCTGGCTTATTCAGCCTCTCAAGCTAGTCTCAAACCCGAACCTCGGCAGTGGTTTCATGATGTCCAAGATGTAGAATTAAAAATTCCGAAGTCACAACCCTTGATTTACACTCAGCTGCCTTTCTTCCTCAACAATTTGGGTGGAACGCAAGAAATAACAGGAGTGATTGAAGAAGTTAGAGCCATATGCCGCAAATTCGAGGAGCGAGGGCTGCCAAATTTTCCCATTGGAATACCTTTCACGTTCTGGGAGCAATATCTGGGATTGCGTTTCTATTTGACGTTGGCTTTGGCCTCTGTGTTAGCGGCCACATTTCTTGTGGTCTCAGTGCTACTCGTGAATCCATGGACTGCAACTATTATCGTGGTATTTTTGGCTGCCATGGTGATTGAACTGTTTGGATTCATGGGTTTTGTTGGCATCCGTTTAAGTGCAGTTCCAGCTGTTATTCTTATTGTCACCGTAGGCATTGGAATGGAGTTTTTGGGACATGTCTCACTGGTGAGTAGACAGTTTCATTATACAAGCCTTGTGTATATATATATATATATATATAAAATGAAAACCATGATATTTTCATATTGTAGAGATTTTAGCATTGTGGGAAAAGGTGTTCAAAGGCCAATTGCTTAAATCAGAAATATTAAAATTTCAGCTGAAATTGTAGACTTAATATCATTTGGTAGGGGATGTTAAATTTCCATAATTCATCTTAAAGTCCATGAAAAGCTGGCTAATATCAGTTTAAGACTGTTTTTGTGAAAATTGCAATTGATGCCACTTTTCAAATTTTACTTGTTAGCTTGAAAAGGGATTGGCAGCTAGTTTTGTTAAACCTAAAAAGTTTAAAATGTTTCTTTTAGAGATCTCTGAATTAATTGTATTTCAAAAAGCATCCGTTTGTGAAATTTTATGTAATATTGGTTTTCATATATAACTGGGGCAACATTTATTGTGCAAATGCATTTTAGTATTAGCCCTAAATTTTATAACATGTTTCAGGGATTCTTTACCAGCCTTGGTGACCGCAATCGGAGAATGGGAATGGCGCTTGAACATATGTTCGCTCCTGTTGTTCATGGGGCAGTATCTACCCTTTTGGGTGTTGTTATGAACTTATGCTTGCCTTTTCGCAATTTGATTTCATCATTAGGTGAGTTATATCCTATGATTATATTATTATTTTCTGCTATGTATATTTTCTCGGTGAAACGGGATTTTGAGGAAGAATTTCTATAGTTTATTAATACTACAAACGTAATTTTTCTTATGATCTGTACTGTCACTTGCATTTTGTTATGAGATGCATACCTTCATATTAGCACACATTTTTTTGTCTTTATTTACAATAGCCCTTGATGTTTTCGTTTGTTTTTGATATTTTCTGCATGTACATAGTAGATCTTAAACGTGCATATCATAATTTTGTCCTCCATGTATGAATTTTACAAGTTTCCGTTTAAAAAAAATCTGAAATTTTATTGCAAAGGACTTAGCTCGTACGTTGTTAGGGCATAGTAAAGTATAAGAACCCTCTTTATTTTTTTGAACTTATGAATCATTTCAATTATGATTGTCTTATTTGAGTTGGTATAAAAATCCTGGAGCAACAAGTTAAATACATATTCATATCCTCTTTATGTTTGAATACTTATAACATTTTAGAATCATAACGTTCAATAATAATAATAATAATAATAATATAAGCAAAACTAGGCAAAGCCAGGGGCTTGAAGCCGGAAGAAATCTAGTTGGCGAATAAATGTTTATCCAGCCTGCTCTTGAAGGCATTAACGCTGGGGCAGCCGTCCAACAGTTGTCCTGGCAAGGCATTCCAGTCGTTGATGACCAGCACATTGAAGGAGTTTTTCCGTATATCACCTCGGACCGAGGGTTTAAGCAGCTTCATGCCATGCCCCCTGGTCCGCCCGCAACGGGACCTCTCAAAAAAATCGCTGTCTGACACCCGAAGTTTTCCACTCAGAATCTTGAAAGCCATGATGAGCGCACCTCTACGTCTCCTGTCCTCAAGGGAGAGGATACCCAGTGCCTGGAGCCTCTCATTATATGGCCTACACGTCAACTTAGAGAGTCTGCGTGTGGCTCTCCGTTGGACTGCCTTCAGGCAGTTGATGTCGCCCCTCTTCCAAGGCAGCCACGACATTATGGCGTACTCCAGCTGGGGAAGCACCAAGGCCTTGTAAACCAGCCGAAAACTGGTTGGCTCCAACCTTGGCAAATGCCTGCCCAGAAGGCCAACAACCCTGGAACCACGAATGCAATTAAACTCGATCGGTACCCTAGCTACTGTCGGTATGCAATTAATGCCATGTGGCAATTTTTTTGGTCCGCAATTTAAATAATGTATTTCATCGAATACTGTAGTAACACTGATCCTGGCAATATTTGTTTAGATGAGTTCTGCTCGTCTAAACAACATTTTCGTTGAAAATTCTCCCTTGAAATGAAGATGAGATCCTGTTATAGAGGACAAGTTTGATTGCATTATTATGGTGCCATTCCTGAGAAGCAAATCTCATCCATTGAAATTGGATAGAATTACTCCTATCATATTCCTTCCAATATGTTATCGTTTTCTGCCATTTTGCCTATCATGGCCAGTACTTTCAGTTAATTACTCTGCATAAAAGGTACAATGTCAGACTTTTCCTTTCGCTCTGTTTCGTTGTTGGTGCAACCCTTGGGGTGAAAGAGCATGAAGATAGAAAGCAGGCGAGGCGAGGCAAGGGGGAACAAGTCAGAGGGACTTAGGAAATAGCTTCGGTGCCCCCTCAACCCTCCCCGTGCATAATTCGTTGATGCATTACCCAGCTCTCAAGGTTGCCCACCCACCTTGCCGTTAAGTGCTTACCCATTCCTGGACCAAGTAGTTGGCATGTGCTGACCTGCAGGGGTATTGGGGGAAGAAACCAAGCAATGCTGAGCTAAAATGCTTGCTACCTCCAAACGTTAAATAAAACAGCACATACGGGTGAAGGTCGACACTGTACGTAATCAACAAAAAGTCATTTTGCTTATACTGCACAGTGATATGAACTAAATTTAGGCGACAATTTTGAGCGGAATTGTTCACTATTTAGGATTAAACGAATAAAAATAGAAAACTTCAATTTAAAAACTTGCTAGCAACGCTCCTTAGATTTTATGGCAATTTTTGTATGCACTTGATTATAGAGAGGTTAGAAAGAAATTTCCCTGAAAAGAATTATCAAATAATAAATACGCTACAGTACCTGCATATACAGCACATGTATTTACAGATCAACAAAGTATTTTTAAAAATCTAACAAGATTTTTCCGTATAAGAATTAAAATCCACGTACTGTAAGTTTGTGGTCACTTTATATACGTAAGTGCACTCTTTGTTTGAAAATCTGATAACATCGTTGAAATTTATTGGATGATATAAGCTGTTACAATTTATGAGAACATGCAAAATAAGTATATGAAATAGTACTTAATTCTAAAAATAGGACACTAGCGGGCACATAATAATTGCGTATCTGTGGCCCGCCTTTAGGAAACCAGATTTCATTCTATTTCACAATATAATGTATGTAATTATTTGGCTACCTGCAAGATGTATTTTAACGTATTGATCAATTATTGAAATTTTAAATTTCTAGGTATTTTTTCTGTGTCCTTTTTGCCTTGATGATTATTGGTCTCCTCAATGGTCTGTTACTCCTTCCTGTGGTCTTATCACTATTGGGGCCACCCCCTGAGGTAAGATATATTATTAAAAAACGTTGAGCAATTTTTTATTGAAAACTGAAGTATTGATAATTTTTTGTTGTAGTATTTACTAGGTTATTCCAAAAGATAACCCTGACAGGATAGCAACGCCAACTCCAGAGCCATCACCAAAGCGAGAACGTTCAAAGGGATTTAAAAGTGCTTTCAACAAACGGGTGCATCCACGGACGAACTCAGAAAATTCCTTGACCACCATTACTGAAGAACCACCATCATGGCACTCTTCTCACGAAATTGTTGTCCAGCCAGAAGTTGTGGTTGAGACGACAACATATCCTGCTCAACCTTCTTCACACTCTAAACACAGTGTAAGTTTTACTTCACGTAAAGAAAAAATTAATACTAAGAGGACAAAAATTAATAAATTGTTTTTTTTTCTTCTTAGCATTCAAGTTCATCAGATGACAGTTCACCTCCGTCATCTAAGAATTCCATGCCAATGCATGGTGGTATTACCACTAAAGTGACGGCTACTACAAAAGTAAAAGTAGAAGTTCACACACCCCTAACCAGGTTAGAATTTTTTCAATGACTACTGGATATTAATAGGACAATTCTCTAAAACTGTTTCGATACTCTAATAATTAAATCTATTACCTGATGCAGGTATATTTACAATTTAAATTAGTTGAGTGTTAAGATTACTTTACAATTACTCATTATGCATCTACTCCTGATTAAACAGCGTTTTGTGCATGACTTCATTCCTCTACATTTTGTTAGCAAGGTCATAATCACTTGTTTCCATTAGAAGTAATTTTTCTATTTTTTTGTTGATGCAGGTTCTGTGGAGCGTGAGCATAGCTACAGGTCTAAACGCAGAAAAGATGGGACAGTCAAGGTAGAAATTGATCCGGATTCTGATTCTAGCAGGTAAACCTATTCCGGATGAATGTGCTGGAGTTGGGAAACCTTGGCAAACTCATCACAATGAATGTTTTATATTATATCCCATGAAAGTAATGCACAAAAAGAAGCCGTAAAATTTCCTTTTCCCTATTTAAAATATCAATCTCTCATAACAAGAAACATTTTAAAATAAGTTATAAGTGTACAAAATATATTGTACAGTCGCGAACAATGTTTTTTTTGTACAATGTACTTGTTATTTTTAACATATGCAGAAGAATCCTGCGTAAAGCAAGTTAGATCTGGCATACACTCAGCATAGCTCACAAAAAAGTTTATAATTGTTGATTTCGCAGAGTTAAGTCCGGAACCCATATATCCAGACATTCAGAGGTTGTGGATCTTGTAGCAGACTAACCAATTGGTACAATCAAAGCACGTGTTGCACATCAAAGGGTTGCACACTTTGATAAACACGTGGGAAAAACGCTGGAGCAATAACGCACGTTATTCTCCACTTGAAGGACAGGTACAGCTGAGAATTGC
>JAQGAO010005414.1:0-13627 GCA_034697705.1 Ommatoiulus sabulosus
GAAAATGGAAAGGGGGCGATAGGTGTTAGTCAACCTCCAGAAAGGGGCGATAAGCCACAAAAGGTTGGGAACCACTGATCTAATTCATCAGCGACTGGACTCGTATGGATTTTCTGCGTATTTTAGAAAATTAAATTTTAGCAAACTGGCAACATCACACACTACAACTTTTGTCTCTATAAATGTCATTTTAAAAATGTGCATGTAAATGCATATGTACAATTAAATATATGTATTTTTAAAGCAAAGAGCAAATTATTTTGATAATGTCATTTAGCGTGTGTTTACATTCATCGTCTGTTTCGGTCAAAATCGCAGGAACCAAAGTGATCGAATTAAGCGGCTTTCACTGTAGTTGATATCTATACATGTCCATGTATATAGTAGGTAAACAAAGAAACATTTGCTCGACCCAAATAGTTTTGAAAGTTGAAATTTTTCCACCATGCATCGTTTGGAAAGGATATTTTTGAATATCTTTGAACACCAAACATACATGTATAATGTGGCTTTGTGTTTAAAGAACAACTCGTGTTTCTAATCACTGTTCTACGTTTTGCTTTGATGTAAATTTACATCAATGGCGCGGGTTAGCTATACTTTAAATTTGCCTTCACAGCACTGTGCACATTTGTAATTTTCGGGAACTTCTTTTTTGACTGGCTGTTTTGACTTTTGCTTTCATTTTGGCTAAACAAGAGTTCCCCCTACAGTGTTAATTCTGATTTGCTAGTGTGAAATTTCATTCATGTTGGTGGCATTGTATTACCGCACGTACTTAGTGTAGATGCTCCGTAAATTATTTATCGGCTACAGCTGTTATAAATGCGTGGGAGAATAGATTTTGCATCATAAAAAAGCAGTTTTTTTTTCTATCTTTCACTGTAGCAACCGATATCCCACCTGAATTGTTTCCCACAAAATATTGCATTCTGTGTTAAATATTTGACGAAGGAAATCATGGCTGCGCACACTGAAATGTACCGCAAAATTTGGAAATTAATCTCGATCTATTTTCCGTGTTTATCCTGTTTGTCCGATAGGCAAAATTAATGCACGTTGCCCATAACGAGCGACGATCGGATATCGTAGCCTTTTATCACAAATATGGCACTTTACACATAATTGGTACAACGTTATTACAAATTTCGGAAACAGCTTGATCAGAAATTAATGCACGAAACATGTACGCCTTCAAATTTAAAAAAAAAAAACCTCAATGACTTGCATATGGATATAAAAAATAATACTCGAAAAAACTGTAAACATGGTTTTCGTTTTCTGGTAACTCGATGAAAAGCTCTTAAGAATGATAAAATTCAAGTTTTCCCAATTTCAAAGTGTTAATATACATGTACAGTGTATAGTTTCTATATGTTGTGAAATATTTTAATAGTTCGTGCGCTATACAATATATTCATGACAATGGGGATTAAGTTCTTTGTGCCTCAATGATTGATGGCTTTCTGCTTCCAAATTCAATATGCACATACATTTACATGTATGCCAAACTCGAGCTTATGTGCATTAATTTGTTTGCCCATATGATTGAGGGAGTTCATAATAGAGACATTTCCGATGTGTTAATGAGGGGCGTCCTATTTTCAATTTTATTACAAAAATAGCGCGTATATGCAATTGTGCATTCAGAATTTGGCATCACGGGGGTGTTTAGGGGAGACATTAGCCTTACGAATCGTACTTTGGCAGTCGTGAATTCGTGTATGCAAAAGGCGTGCAAGAATTGGTTCCAAAACACTGGTAACCTTGAATGATTTTTTAAACCAATTAGCGTGTAGATTTTGCACACGCGACTTCACGACTGCCAAAGTACGATTTGCAAAGCCTGTCTTGATTTCCACTACCGTGTGTGAGAGATACGGGCGCGGTAAAACCTTCTTTTTATTGTACATGTATGCCTTTCGATATACAGTATACTGTACATGTACGTGCATCCAAATGCTAAAAATGCGCTTGACAAAGAATTTCGATTTTGAAAATGAATTTCACAATTAGCATAAATTTTCAACATGGGTATCTACAGTACATGGGGTCTTCATATCGTATTCTGTCACAGTATAATACTGTGATGCTGTGCACTGTAAGGTTATTATACATGTACAGTAGTTTTACATGAAGATTAGACTTACAAATAACTCATGTACATTATGCGCATAATATTAGAACCTATTGATTTGACTGAATTATTCCTTTCCAACGGAGTACCCCAAAATGGATCAATGGGAGCGCTTGTGCGCCACGAAACATTTCTCTATCTCAATTATTGTGTTGTCACTTTCACCTACAGTATGTCCCATTTTCACCTATTGAATACCTCCGCTTGTTTCGTTTACTTATCCAGCCGTCAGGTGGAGGGTCTGGGAAGACATTTTTAGACATTTTTGGTTGGACGTCGTCTGCTACTTCATTGTTTTCACATATTTTCGTCGAAATTAACTATATTTTCTAATTTGTTCTATATATTTCAGTATTTTTGAATTATTGGAGTCATCGTAAAATCTTTTTATATAATGTAAGCAAGTACAGGCATCATATTTCAGAAATATAACATAAAAATAACATAAAAAACAGAATATATAAAATCGAGTGTTTATTATTCCTCACATAATGCAAAAATACTGAAATATATACAACAAATCAGAAAATATCGTCAATTTCGACGAATGTTTTTGAAAACAATGAAGTAGCAGACGACGTCCAACCAAAAATGTCTTTACATGGTCAAGCTTTGGTGGAGGCGGGTATGTAAGTTCCCACCGCTCTACAATTGTACGTCGCAGAAAACGAATTAGCCAAACTTAAGCTACCAATTCGTTATAGGTTAGAAAAATTAAAAATGCACAAAACTGCTAATCTGCATTTTATGGTTGAACAAGGCACATGGCGTGTTCTTTCGGTGTTGTAAGTGGACGCTGAATTGGCTATATAAAAGATTCGCTTGAAATTTTAATTCGTGGGCGCGGCCTATTGATGGCCCCTTGAATGCATTGTGTGGTGGCCCACTTCAACGGGGCTCTAGTTAGCCATGTTGTTCTTGGTTTGGCGTATTTTCTCCTTTATACGTACACCAAAGGATTGATTCTTTTTCATGGCGGCGTTAACGAGAAGTCTGTCTGTTCGGAAATAAATCGACTTGTACACGCACGCATTCACTTACAAAAGAGCAGAACCCATTCACTCCTTTCATAATTGATTTAATTGATTCGTGTCGTGTGATGAATTGGAGGGTGAATGTCATTTGTTAGTGCCTGGCAGTAAAACATATCAAAAGGTTGGTGAACACGAGTCGATTGCTGCTTCATATTGACTGCAGCTTGTTCGGGAGCAAGCGTTTAGCACGATGTGCAGAAATTGGGAACATGCGTGCACTTTCTGCATATAATTCTGCTGCTTGCTAGGTGCGAAATGAAATTTGATGATGAAAACTGAAATTCATATGCTCAATTATTTAAAGTTCGAATTAAAATCGAAACTTGTTCAAGCATAGCAGGGATTTCAGTTATTGCATGTTAAGTACATGCATTTCCTGATAAACTGTGGAAATACTACGTGGATATATACTGTGTGGATGTTGGTCTTATTTTTTCGAAATTATTTTTTTCCATAATAAATAGAACCGAGCAAGGTGCTGCGTGGTAGCATTCTCGCCTTCCATTCGGTAGACGCTGGTACGATTCCCGGGTCGGCTATCCCGATTGTGGTTTTTATGCACAATCCTCCAAGACCAATGTTTGGGACAGTTTTTAGATTAATTCGGCTATTACCATTTTCCGTTATCATCCCGTCCTCCCCCTTGTTTAGGTTAGGTTCTTCCCAGTCACGTATAGTGAAGTATTTCGCTATTGTTACCGGTCACAAGCCCGGGTTAATGGGAAGGGTTTTTATCAGAAAATCGTGTAGTCACACGATTCGAATCTGTTGCTGGAGCATCATCGGCTCCGGTCTATGACACCAACGGCGTTGAATAATTGGTTAATGATGAAGATAATGATTTTAATAAAAATGAAATACAATTTATATCACTGGGGTATTCATGACAACTTTCCGAAAGCTAATTGAATACCGAAGTTAATGGAACAGAACACATGTAAATAAACATTTTCATCATTTGCAATTGCAAAATTTTCGATATTTTTCTTGCACTTTTCTTGCAACAATTTGTTGAACAACAGTTAAATTCTATTCTCCAATATGAGCGAATTTCGTTTTGTTCCCTGATAGCAGACATATTACTGTCATTGTTGAACATGAGAGTTTACACCGTATCTTCTTATATAGAGTATATGAAATTTTGAATTGTTTCGCTGCTTGTCCTGGTTTCGTTTTTCGACTTTCTCATTTCATTAGGGTTTATACCAATTTTTTTCTTTCTCTCGCAGTTGAGATAGGCATATTTTTTTATGAAAACGCCACATAACGCGTAATATCCCCTCTCATATCCGCTTTTCTAATTTTTTTCTTCTTTTTTTTATTCATCGATGTCATACGAGCACAAGATAGACGTTATGGTCTATTAGAGCAAATGTCCCTATGCAGATGATCCGTTCTTTATGGGATATGAATTCAGGGGTGAATTTCCCCTCCCTCTTTTGGATATTATTATCCTACTGTCGTGTTTGGCAGTCTATGGGCGTCGATTTAGTAATATGTGGTTGCGTGTGGAAACGACAATGATAATAACGATAAGGTTGTTATCTTTTATAGCGATTGACGCTCCTATTACACCATTATACATGCGACGCTCTCTCTTTATGCATATGGGAATGGCATCTTTTTAAATCTGCTATACTAAAAAAACCTCCTGGGCTTTTTAATTTCAGTAAAAAAACAAGCATCTATAGGAAGATTTCATTCCAAGTATGCGTTTGCGTAGATTGCACCGCAGTATTGTTTTAGCTATGTGGATGCAAACGCATATCTTTTGACGAAATAAAATGAGGGAGATGCTGTTTGCTCCCCTTTTAAATCTTAAAACGTGACCATTTTTTTTAATGAGAAAAAGATGCGTTATCTTTCGTGAGCAAGTTTTGAAAAAAGGTCTTAGAGAATGCACTGCCAAGTACGACTTGGTTACGTGTTGTCTTAAGACCGCCGCACACTAGGAGAGTTATATCTGGAAATAAATTGCATGGACGTTATTTCAACTGAAGCAATTTCTTGCTGCTGCACACACGGAGCAAGACTTTCAGAATATATCCCTACAGTATATGCAGCATTTGACAGCACTGTTTCAAAGAGAAATGTGGGTAACTTGACAGCAGTGCTTTTATTCCATCCTATGACGTATGTCTTTCCTGATTGGCTGTCCCGCAGAAAGAAACTTTTGGGCATGACTGTAAAACCTATGACGTCAGTTCCTTTCCGGAAATAACTTGCCTAGAATAGGATTATTGCTTCTTCACATATATGGAAGCCCCAATATACTTGCGTCTGAGATACAGTAAAACCTGTTAAGAGTGACCACCAAAAAAAATGCAATGTTGGTCACTGTACAAAGGTGGTCACTATACAAAGAATGCCTAAAATATATTAAAATAATGAACATGTGGGGTGTAATACATGTAGTAAAAAAACCACAAAACCAAAAACGTACAGAATCATCATGCCCATGTGCATTAATTACATAAAGTAAATTTATTTCCTTATCACACATTTGTTTTTTTAAAGAAAAACTTATCAAGTTTTCCTTGTTTTAAATGCTTTTTGCTTCTCATGAACATGTTTTCAGTGATTTTTTTCGAACTAAATAACATGATCCATAATTTCTGTGCAATTTCACACAACATATTTTTTTTTTAACTTGCTACACATTTCCAAAACATCCAGTTCTGAAATCATCTCAGTTTCCATTGCTTCTTCACAATTGTCACTTTCCCTATCAGAAATTCCAAAAGTATCATCTTCCTTTGTAAGTCCATCAATAATCTCTTTTTGAAGCTCTTCAGGAGTTGCAATGCTGTGAAGTTGAATGTCACTATCTACATGTAAGGTCGACACATCTGTTATCTATAGTCACTTTGTAAGGTACATTGACAATGTAAAAATTGCAACAAAGACAACACACACTGACTGGTCACTGTAGGCCTACATACCGGTAATAGACAGGTGGTCACTATGCAGAGAATTTTTATGCAGGAAACGTACACTTGAAAAATCAATACACTAAAAAGTGGTCAACATAAACAGGTAGTCACCATTTAAAGGTGGTCATTTTTCCAGGTTTTACTGGACATGTACATGTATATTGAGGTTTCACCTGAAATAAGTTTCGGGATATACAGTAAATGGTCTTGTATATAACGGCCCACGGCTGTTAAATGGAATACCGTTTTGTTGTTGGTACTAAAATTATTCATATATACTGTACAGTACTTCAATCGTCTATACTTGATCTGCGCGTGCCGATTTCTTCATTTGATGTTCATTACAAATTATGATTCATACTTGACTAGAATTTACCTACATCAATAAAATACATGTAAACGTTAATGAATGACGCATGCCATCTTATTTTAATTTGTACATTTCTATTACGTAGATGACTGCATTCTTTTGCTGACATTGAACAATTTATTGAAAGACTTTATTTTCGATCGCAATGCCATATATAGTGAAACTAAAGTTAACTAATGTACAATACAGTGAAATCCGCTTAATCCGATCAACTATTTTACTCGATCAAAACCTTCAGAACGGTTTTTTTATTATACTGCCCTGTGTTGAAAATGCCGCTTAATTGGGTCATCTCATCGCTTAATTCGATCAAATTGCCCCATGTCTTCATAACGCAAAAGCGCGAAACAATTTTGAGCAGCTGTCATACAAGCACAGACACTTTTGGACAACATACAAGCGTGAATCTAAGCATTTAATATGCATCAGACATGTACTCAGATGGATTTTCTGCGTTTTTTAGAAAATAAAATTTCAGCCATTGCAGCAAGCAGGCACCATCAAACACTACTTATAACTTTTTTTTAAAAAAAACAAATATTACAAAACACAGAGCAAATTATTTTGATAATGTCACTGTTTAGCGTGTTATTTTAATTCATCGCTTATTTCGATCGAAATCGCTAGAAATAACGTGATCGAATTAAGCGGCTTTCACTGCAAATGCATTTACGTCACTGATGGTAAACGCTGACATGCAGTGAACAATTTATTGCTTTATAGGCTCTCGTCTAGAAGTTTAATGTTCCATCCTGACAGACGCTGAAATTCCCAACCCCAATTTCATTTCATTCCTAGCCGATTTTGCCGAATTATTTACATAGGCAATTAAATTTAAGCCTGGAATTGTAACAAATAACAATTGGCGTAAATAGTGCACATAAGCCGGTCCGCGCCGTACATCCAATGTGTCAGCCATGCCAAGGCGCACAAAGGCAAAGCGTCGCTTAATATCGGGGAATTGCACCAACGTTGACTGCATTTCAACTAAATGTAAACACTGTCGCCCTGGGTGTTAGCCCCATAAAACCTGGTTGAATGTTTCCTGGAAATGTTCCTTTTCTCTGGTAATTGTAGCCACGAGGGGATTAGGCGGTGCATTAATTAAGCACGGATATATTAGCGAATTGGGAGCGTGAAGCCAGCCAGGGCTCGTCGTGTCCACTGCCGGAAATTTCCTTCCTGCATTTATGGCTGGAGAATAAATGGCGACCCCTCGACAGGGGGCGCCCGCTGCCTTCCATTCAGTCCGGCAATGGATTAAAAATCCGAAGTTTAATGTTCGGCCAGCTAATACTTATTATCGATGACCCTGTCCGTATTTGAGGCATTGACTGGAATCATGCTGGTCCCCTGGTGGGCGAAAGCTTAAGTAGCGGGGGTGTTCGAATGCCGCTATTTTTGGACTCCGAAGCTGGTTTGGGGGGATTATGAGGAAACCCCCACTTGTCATTGCCGCGAACGGAAGTAAATGTGGGATACAATAGTTTTGAAGGAATATGCTTTTCAGTTGATGTAACATCGAAAATCCCGTTTTCGAGACTATATAAAATGTTTTTGACTAAAGCGTTGCAGGATAGAGTGATTGTGTCCAGAATGATGTTTACAAATTATCGAGAACACCAAAGAGATTTTGTATCATGCATGTTTTATCTGTCGATATTTAAAGAAATATATCAAAATTCCGAATGCATGTTAACTAAGATATGCAGCAGTTTTGATCAAATAATTATGTATTTCAAAACAAAACAAAGTTAGTGAGGAAACTAGAAAACATAAGAATTGTCTGAGAGATGGTGTCAATATAAGTGAAGTAATTACTGTAACTCTACATGCTCTCATGAGAAAATAAAGGGGAAAAAGACTGTCCTCCGAAAGGTATGTTTTCTCAATTTCTTTTAAAAATAAGCAGGTTTCGGACAATATAAGAAACTTTTAATGCTCATTAAGGAAACCAAATTTCCTATTGCAGATAATGGTCTACTTTTTAAAGATTTTACGAGAATAAAGGGCTTCTTAAGAAATTCTTGCATATTTATTTTTATTCAAAAATAAAAAGATATATATTTGAATAAAAACTATTTTGTTACAATTTATCTAAACAATTTCAGCAATGTTGAGACCTCAATACTTGCCACTGAAATGCTAGTAAAATTCTAATTACTAAACATAGAAAAACGTCAAAATCGATTTTACAAATTATTTTGATGCTGAATTTACATGTCACGTATTCCTTTAATTGAATGAGTAGTCCTATACCAAGGAGCCTCTTGCTTAGCCCCGATTTACCCCCGTTTTATCCGATCAAAACCTTCAGAACGGATTTTTTCCTATGCTGCGCTATGTTAAAAAAAGCTGCTTAATTGGATATCTCATCGCTTAATTCGATCAAATTGCCACATGCCTACATAACGCAAACGCGCGAAACAAGTTTGAGCAGCTTTCATACAAGCACGGACACGGTTGAACAACGGATCTAATGCATCAGCGGCAGTACTCAGATGGATTTTCTGAGTTATTTAGAATATGAAATTTCAGCTGTTGCATCAATCAATTAAACATCATCAAACATTATACTTATAACTTTCGTTTTTAATAAAAATATGATTTTAAACTATGTAAATATAGGAATATATATACGATTGAATATATGTATTTTTAAAACACAGAGCAAATTATTTTGATAAGGTCAATGTTTAGCGGGTTTTTTGACATTCATCGTTAATTTCGATCAAAATCGCTGGAACCAACGTGATCGAATTAAGCGGCTTTCACTGTATACATGTATACTGCTGTCTCAAACAGTTTGCTCTTTTGCGGGGTAATTCTTCTGACCACCACACATCAACGTGTGTAATTCCTGGCATGTTAAACACAGTTACCATTACATGTTTATTTAATAACCGCGAAAAGTTAATATTGAGCAAATCTGCGCCATCCATTACGATGGCGATTACTGTTATTATTTTCGACAAGCATATGCTCGAAAGGGGGCGCCCCCTTGCGCGGCGAGGGATGAAATGATGGTGGAGATTATTCCAGTGCATGCAGTACAGTATAGGATGCAATGTCTCACTTGCTCCGTGGTGGCCTGCAGCGTCAGGGAACAGTTAATGAACGTTTGGGGGGAATTGCTAAGTGACTTATCTGCTCCGGACAAATTAATGGCACCTTGTTTTATTATGACAACGCGTTTAAATGCCAGAGAGAATTTAATGGAAGAGGATAAGATAACGTTTATGCAAGCTAGATGTTGTGTCGGAGGTGCTGTAATAAGCGTGGCACGCTTGTAATCCGTTTAAGAAAATTTGATTTACGTCGAGGAAACATTGACTTCTACCTCTATCTTAATTAAAGCCCCGAAAGGGAAGTGCAATGGATGCATGGATGCGAGCGTTGTTGCGGGACGATTTAGAATATCGAAAGCAGGATTGGACGTTTTTATGATTGCTATTCCGTTTTTAATTAAGACCGCAGTTGATTCGAAGAGGCTTCGTTGACCCGCTGAAGATAACTTGATAAGTGATCAAGAAGCGCATCTTAGCGCACGTTCATCGAAGATAGCGTATAGTTACGAGTATATTCAAAGCTGAAATAGCCGAAGTTGGAACAATGTACGAAGAGTAATAAATGGAATGGCAGTGCATTGAATCCACGGTGGTGATGCAAAATTTAATAAAATTATATCTGCGAGACTGCGACGACGCTTATATATACTTCCGCTTGCTGAAATGCATCTTCACGTGAAAACACAACTGTGGACTATTTGTACAATGTAGGCTTTAGTAACGGATGTAATAGCAAGTACTCTATAAAATAGGTAAACAAAAATGAACCTTTTGGAGGTTCTTTCCCTTCTACAGTGCACCAGGGAGCAACAGAGTTGGACAAAAATTAGTTGAAACTAAATTTCTATACTAATTTTTGCCTATGGAAGGAAACGGGTTCAACGGGTTTGAACCCGTTTCTCCTATGGGCAAAAATTAGTAGAAATTTAGTTTCAACTAATTTTTGCCCAACTCTGAGGGAGCAACCTCGGGTTCTTCGAAGAACATTTTCTTCTAGGGCAATATCTTGATGGTCGCCATTTTTAGTTGAGGTGCCTTAAAACACCCTTGTAAAATGGCGGATTTTGCTATTGTATCTTTCGTGAACCTCACATTTTTAAAGTGCATCTACGTGTTTTGCTATTTAGCTATTGTACATGTTAAATGGCACATCACGTGTTATTTGCATAAATATTGCTGATACTCGCTTTTCTGCATTTACACGATTCACTATTTAGCCAGTTTACGCATTTTCCGCGTTTTAGAGATTCTTTCCTTTGCAAACCAAAGGGCACCTTTTTAGGTTCTTCAAAGAATATATTCTTTGGAAGGTCAATAGAGATTCTACATATACATGGCGCCATTTTTAGTTGAGGCACCTTAAAGCATCTTTATGAGAAAAAAAGGCAGATTTTTGCTATTGAATTTTTCACGAACCTTACAGTTTTCAAAGTGTTATTAAGGGATTCGCTATTTAGCCATTTTTCAAGTTATACGGCTAAATTGCATTCACATACGCATGCAGGTATGGATTATGTATTGTTTGCATAAACAAATTGCTAATACACACTTTTCTGCATTTACATTATTGAGTATAAATCATACTTTTCCTAAAATAAATATTACCCATATCCACCTTTCTGTAAGGGTTCGTTTTTAACATAATTTTGCAGGGTTCTTTTCGAACACCCTGCATCTGATTTTATGCACATTTGGTGTAGCTCCATTATTTTTGTTTTCTGAATTGGGTTAAATGGCCTGATTTCATAGACTAGCCCATAAACGCTCGCATTATTAATTGGTAAATTTTGTCTGAGAGCGCGGTTTTTGGATTGCCCGTTGTAAATCCGCGCTCGGATGACGGTACATAATAATCGTGGAAAGGTTTATGAACAGCCACGAACATCTCTTCGTATAAATCTCTCGAGAACTAATATCCGAATTTGAGTTTTACGAGCGCCAGCCATTGTCGTCTATTGACCATCTCGGTAATTGCCCCGTTTTCATCATCGTGGCACACATAAATCCTTGATTTTTAATCGAAAAACAATGGCTGTCATCCAGCGGTTGTTTTCTAAGTGGTTCCTCAGACGCGCCGTTCAATATCGTCCTTTTATAGCCCGGCTGTATAATACTTTGAAGCCCCTTTAAAATGTCGAGTGGCTTTCCGGAAGTCCATCTTTCGGTGTCCAGGCCTCTCTTCTTACTCTCCAATGTAACTCGACTTTCCTGCGCGCAATTTCCAATGTCCGGTGTCAGAGCCCATATTCTTTCCACCTCGTGCAATGCCTATGGCCAGATAGAAGCCTCCAGCAACTATGCTCCACCAAAGTCCCTCAGAGATGTCATTATCATGCGCAGCCTGCCTCCACATATATTGCAGAAACGGAAGCGAGTCGTGTCTGGTGTCATGCCACGGCTTTGCACCCAGCTCCCCATGCGGTTGCTGCGAAATTGAAATAAAAGATCCTCGGCGAAGGATTCATTCTTCTTCATCCTCAAAAATCTTCTAAAGCTTCTGGATATATTTATTTTTCTCCAATTTTAGACGCACAGGGATCTCGTTTTTTTCATTCTTTTCGCAGGGCGACATGGGTTGAATATTTCGGGAGAAGGCCGGAACGAAAATTCACCAAAAATACGCAAAACTTTGGGAATAAAAATATACAACAGACAATGATTTTCTTATTGCAGCCATTTCTCGCCAGTTGGAAATTGTTTGGTCAGTGCATGCGTATGCAAGATTGATGTTTGTGTTTGTATGAGGCGATGCGTGACATCGAAATCTCAACGCGTTGTCTGGTTTTTAGAAACTGCTTACGAACTAACGTTGGTTTCTTAAGACCATATCATCTTGTTTTTGTGTTTTTCTTAGCATGCAAGCAATGAAGGGTATTTCACGAACCCTGAAGCCAATTGTCGCAAATCACGATTTCCTATCCTGTCAATTATGAAGAGTAAATTCGTGGCAATGCGATAAACATGCAAATATTATCTATAAGGAAATGTGACTAACTTAAATACAGCACCCTCACATCCGTACATGCTTTTCAACAAACGCTTCGGGCATATCGATGATATAGTAATTGCCTCGTGAGCATACAAAGTTAAACTTTACACTGCATAGATAAACTGTAGATACGTAGATTTTTCTACACTGTGAAAAAAAAGGTTTACCAAATAGAACCTTTTGGGGTTCTTTCCCTTGATACACCAGGGGAACCTTTTTAGGTACTTCGGAGAACCCCAAAAGAGGTTCTTTATCAAGAACCTTCTAAAAGGTTCCAAATACACAAGTAAGGGTCAGTACACTCAACCCTTTTAAAGGTTCGTTTTAAATGGAAATGGTTCTTTATAAATTGAAAGGTTCAAAATATGACTGATTTTGAAAGACAATTCTTTTTGGAATATTTCAGTTCTCGAAATCCTGATCAGTATCATCCAATCCGAAGTAGCTACAGTATGCAATTGCTATTTTTCGTTGTGAAATCGAAGTGATATTATGCTGAATAGCTGCTATAACCCAGTAATTTGAACTAAAACGTTCAAATTTTGGAATAACAATCCACTTCATATTAAGTAAAATATGAATATGCACGTGATTGCATGTGTTTTCGTCCAGAAAATCTAGTGCTGTTTAGATGTACAACTGATATGGCATAGAGTTTATAAAAATTAAAATATTCGGCACAATAACTTGATCTAACCTGACATAACCTAAAACCGTTCAAATTACTGTGCCAAACATTTCAGTTTTTACTGTACACCATAGCAGTTGTACATCTAAACAGAAGTATACATTTTCAGGACAATAACAGCTATTCAATCGAATAACAATTCGTTATCGCAACGAAAACATTGCAATGAAGTGAATTGAAATACATATATGTAACTAAAAAAATTCCTTAACTTTGATTTTGTTTTCGAAATACAACTTCCTCGAGCTATCAGTTGCGCATAAAAAAACTGCTCAACGCAGAGTTTCTGGTTTTAAAATGCAGCTTTCACGTGGTGTGACATTCCTGAAGAGGTTCCTCCAAGAACCTTTAGAACGATGGAACCTTCCTTGAAGGCCGGTAATGCTGATTTTGTCGCCATTTTAGTTG
>JAQGAO010005415.1:0-13624 GCA_034697705.1 Ommatoiulus sabulosus
CCAGAGCGTCGTTACAGGCCTTTCAATAGTTCCTTAAAAATCCGCAAGAGGATCTGATTAGCAAAAGGGTCAATTGATATTCTTCGGCATAAGTATGTAGAAACTCAAGTTAGTATTGAAATACATATAATACATGTACTGTTTTCAGAAATGGAAATTACCTTCCCCTCGCAGTGAAAAACATAAACTTGCCATACAGCATACCCATTATGTACATAATGTAATGCATTGAGATGTATTGAAAAAGGTGTTGAAATACACGTAACACTGTTTTTGGAAATGACGTGTAATCTTGATGAATTTAAAAAACAAAATCCTATTTAAAATTCTATTATTTTCGGGTAAAGTTCTACATTTCCTACACATTAAAGTGAAATAAAGAAAAACTTTCTACAGCATGGCCATTCACGAAAAACTTTGAGCGCTCCTTGTTTCGCCTCGTGCTCTTAGTTTCATAAAGTTACACCGGGATGGCGCCACTGGTCTCCGTCGGTGAAAAATGCAATTTAGGAACGTTATTTCTCCACCAATTTCAGCGAAAGGCAGCTCTTGCAATTTTGCGAAACATCAGCTACGAAGCGTTGCCTAGTGCTTGCTTTTTCCGCCGTAGACGGCGCTGTAAAAGAGACGAATGGGAGACCCACTTAGCATTTTATAACACCGCTTGGGGGCCAAAAAAGGCTGTAAAAGGATTTTGGCCGAGATTTTCGGCAGCGTTTCTGCATGCTTCGCTCCACTTGCGCCATTGACTGCGAAACCCCTTTTTTCTCGCTGCACGGTCCAAATTTCCCTTTTCTTTTGGCTCCGTTTTTTGGCTTTAAATCCACACGAGGATTTAATTTCTTTCATAATTGAGATAATAATACGCGGTGCGGACTGCGTTGTGTTTTCGAGCCCAAGGGCGTGCATTATATCGAGTTTGTGCAAACTTCTGAAAGGGGGGACCTACTTTCCCACTCATTGTTTAAAGTTGATGGGTGCGTGTTGCATGCGGTTCACTCCGAATAATCGAAAGTGAACAACAGACTGAGCACAATAAATATAATCATTGTTAAAGAAACTTTTGAACCCTGTGGGCCAGGGGGAAATTTCAAGGGCTTGTGCTCCCTTTCGTGTGTTACCCCTTTCGGTTTGTCCTTGAAAGTTTACGAAGCAGGGGCAGCAGCGTGGCAGGGGCTCGCGTGCGCACAGCTTTGAGATTTGTGGAGCTTCAGAACTTTGTTCATAAAAATCTTCCAAATCTGAAGCATTACAATATTTCCAATATCAAACATTGCTTCACAAAAAAATTTCCAAAAAAATATTAAAATGCTTCGAACACCTTTTCCAAAAAAAAAAAAAAAAAAAAAAAAGAAAAAATTTTACAAAAGCAACCAACAACTTTTCCAAAAGCAAACGAACAACTTTTCCAAAAGCAAACGAACAACCTTTCCAAAAACAAACGAGCAAATTTTCCAAAAGCAAACGAACAACTTTTCCAAAAGCAAACGAACAACTTTTCCAAAAGCAAATGAACAACTTTTCCAAAAACATTGAACAGCTTTTCCAAACTTTCAAAACAGCATCCAACAACTTTCAAAAAGGCATCGAACAACTTTTCGAAAAGTATAGCAAACACTTTTTTTTGACAAAAATAAAGAACAACTTTTCCAAAAAGTCACCCAACATCTTTTCCCCAACGTTTTTTTCGTCTCACATTAAGCAGTTCCATTCAGTCTCATTTTTCAAATTTTTACTATTTTTTTAAACAATGTTTCCATTTGTACATTCTTATGGGCACTTTGTTACCGCTTGTCACAAAATGGAAGATTGAAATTTCAGAGATTACATAACATGACCATGCAGCGTAAATGCCATACAGGGTGCCCGAAAACGACAGTCCCAGGAAAATAATACATTTTTTCATATTTCATTCATTTTAATATTTTCTTGCAATTTCTTTGTAAAAAAAAGCTTTTTTTTGTACATTCGGCATCTTATGCCAGTCACCCAATTTACCGAGGGTCACGAAAATCGTTAATTCTTTTCCAAAAAAAAATGTATTCCAAAATTTACAGACCATGCACGCATGTGCACAATAACCGTACAGGGTGCACGAAAACGATTGCACCGAGAAATAACGAGCACAATCTATCACATCTCAATCATGTTTAAAAAAAATGTGCGCATTCATATTCGGACACCCCAATTCGCGCGATTCGCTCCGCTTTTGCGCAACTTGTCGGACGAGCGCTCGGTGTCGGGGCACGCATTTCCGTTGATCTTCCGGAACTAATGCCCAATTTCGGCATTGTTAGAAGCCGTGCCAACGCTCGTTCCTTTCTTCTTTTCGGCACGGTCACGTGACGGTGCTAGCGTAGCGCCATTACCGCGTGCAGCGACGAGAATCGCAAACGAGCGTGATTCCGGTCCACCTCAATTTCCACGTGATTATGGCGCTAGGATTATTTCATGATGCATTCACCCCCGCATGCGTTAAATGCACGCGCGTCCCTCTATTTTTATTGTCCTTTTTATGCAGGTCAGCCGTCTTCGTTGACCAGACGAACAAAGGACGTTTTAACGGCTGACCGCGAGCGTTGACTCGGTCAAAGTGGGTCTAAATTTGGCCAAATAAAAAGTCACTTTTGCGGCTCGATTTGGCCCAATTCCTGCTTTATTTTTATGATTTATTGCCTTTTAATTCCGCTTTATTACTTTTGTTTGTTTTGAAATAGTCGCTGCCGCTAAGCGCGCGTCTCAATAATTTGGCCATCGAAACGGGTTGGGGGCCATTCAAAAAGGACGTCCTCAAGGAGGGGGTGCAGCAAAGGATTATAGATTGCATCGCGTACTGACCACCTTGCGCAAACTGCTACGTTTTTAGATGAAAACGTTGATGAAATAGATGAATAATGAAAAGTAGAAAAATCTAAACTATAAATTGTTTCGACAGATGTTTAGAATAATACGAGCTCTAATATTATTATTCTTTGTGTGCAATTCTATAAATCGTTCAGAATAATACATGTAGCAGGTTTTAAAGTTAGTTATTTTGACATGACTTATTTGTGAGATATTCACTCTGGATGAAGAATCTTCATTTTCACTGGGTTTCTTTTTGGTTTTTCGAATAAAAAAATCTTCATTTTTACTGTTTGATTTTTTGTTATAAAGAATATTCATTTTTACGTGTTTTTTTTTAAGAATCTTCATTTATCATTGTTTGGTTTTTTTGGATAAAAATCTTCATTTTCACTGTTTTTTTGGATGAAGTATCCCCATTTTAATATTTTTCGAACGAAGTACATTCTTTTTCATTCTATGGACGATGTCTTTTAATTTTAATATTTCTGGACGATGAATATTGGTTTTTAACTTTATGGATGAAAAAATTTTTTTTTAGAAAGTTGGAATTTAAATTTACATGAATTTTATTGAGAAATATTTGCGATTTTGAATTAAGTTGTTGATTCCTGCGAAAATTCACAGGAATGTGGTACACATTACAGCTAGGAGTGTAATGTGGCTCAATGGATCAGTTTTAATGGGATGTACAAGGAAGATCGGACTGGAGGTAGCCAATTTTTAAAGCAATTTTGAGGACGTCCTTTTTGGATAGCCCTTTCGGTTTGATCCTTGGAAATGTCCTAAAAGCGCCATTAATCTCGCGTTGCGAAAGCGTCACATTTGAATAATTAGCACGATGCGCAACAATTAATTTCGTAAATTAAGGGTGCGAGAGCGTGTCGTTTCTCTTATGTGCCAGGTAAAAGAGGGTAATGTCACGAAAAAGACGACACGTTGACCTGAAAATGTCAAGGGGAGGAAAAATGGCAATGCAAAATCGAAATTGCGCCAAGACGTGCGGCCAATTGTAACTTTTCTGGTCATTTGTAAATTGTATGGAGTTGAAGAGGTCTTGCGATGGGCCAGTTCAAAGCCCCGGGTCGGAGTTTTAGCATCACTGTAAAACTAAGGTGGTGCTCCATATTTTCAAGGTACATGTAGGTTGCATTTCAGGAAGATGTATGTAGCGTCATCTGTTGACCGATTTTCCGAATGATCGTTGGTCTTATTTGTGCTTTACAATATGAAATTTATTTAGCTGCTGCGCTTCTGTTAAAGGAGTTTGAGTAAACTGGTGGCGCCATCAGTGTCTCGGAATGAAATCTGAGAAGTGAGCGGAACCCCTATCCGTCTCGGTGGTGTCACGGCGTGGGAAATTTTGCAAATTTAAGTCAAAAACAATATGAATAGAATGCCATCCGCCATCTTGAATTACTATCAATGGACGTGCACGCCCATAGGGGTCGCTTTTCAACTCGTATAACTGCTTTTTTAAGTTGCGTGCGAATTCCAAAACCCCTTTTCCTGCTTTCTCACAAAAGAATTAATGAAAATTTTCAACGATGTAAAAAAAATCCTTTGAAATTTGTGAATGGTAATGGCGCGCCTGTTCCCTGCCCCTCAGTCCATGGCCCCCTTTCCTTAATATTTTAATAATATGCTGCCAGCGAAACAATGAATGGACTAGCTAGCACGTCACTGAGCACGCCAACCAAAACCGAAATAATGATTTGACGAATTAAAAGAATAAAATTTAAAAAAACGTTTTCATGACGACATATCCAAACCAGAAATTACCAGAAGAAAAAATGGCGTAGTATAAGTCAAGTTTCTTGGATTGAAATTGGAATATAGGATGTTTCGATGACAAATATAAGGGAATAATGTAAATAGCAACCTAAAGAAATGAAAACCAGTGGTAAAATACATGTTTGACCGGCAGTAGATATCAATCGTCTTGTCGGTTTTGTGACCAGGGCTTAGGACCGGCAACAATAGCGAAATACGTATATAACTTACGTAGCGGGGAAAGGACCTAAACTAAACGAGGATGAGGACGGGATGGGAAAGGAAGACTGTCATCGCCGATTTAAAAACAGGAACAATCTCATCTGTCATCATTCGCTTGGACGGATTGTGGGAAATCGTGAAAAGCCACAATCAAGTTAGCAGACCTAATGTAATTTGTAAAGTAACAACCTAAAGAAATGAAAACCAGTGTCCAAATATATGTATGACCGGCAGTAGATATCAATCGTATTGTCTGTTTTGTGACCCGGGCTTGGGACCGGCAACAATAGCGAAATGTAGAACTACGTGGCTGGGGAAGGACCTAACCTAAACGAGGAGGAGGACGGGAAAGGAATAAGGTCATGGCCCACATAATATATGAACTATCCTAGTATTCGCCTGGAGGGATTGTGGGAAACCATGAAAAACCACAATCAAGATAGCCGACTTGGGAATCCAACTCAAGTCTTCCGAATACTGAAGTAATTTTATGAATGTTCATGTCAGTACAACGAAATTTTTTTGCTTAATTTTTTAAAACTAAGCAGTTCTTTGCTGGCAATCGAGCCTACATTTAATGCCACGTGAATTTGCCAAATAAATTGGCAGTTTTTGCACCTGTATGTTTATTTTTAAGTCGGTCTCATTTCAGAATCAAGGTTATTCCCAAAATGGTCGCCCAAAATTAGCTTTTCGAAAATGTAGACGACACGGCAGACAAATCGTCGGCTGGGTTAAAAAATGGAAGCGTTTTTTGGTTTTAATTTTCCGTCTCTGGCATATTTCCAAACACCCTTTCAAATTAACACTTATGCAAATGAGCCAATTAGCGCGCGCACTCGTTGTCTGTAAACAACATGGCAGGTGGGCGTGGCCTAATCCTGATGACTGGTCTCATTGATCCGTGCCGTCCCCTAGCGTTAATAACGCGCATCGACCCCCAAACTCATCCCCCCCCCCTGACAAATCTTAATGATTTAATGGACGCATACATTAAGATAAATAAAAATAAAAATAGCCTATCCATCAAAATCGTAAATTAGGCCTAAGTGCACTGGCTTCCTTCCCCATTCAAGTGCCAATTTGTTAAAAACAATGTGACCTAATCTTGACAGGTCAACAAAGAAGAGGGCTTTCCGAGGGGTTAACCTCCCCGACGGGAACAACATTGCGGAAATACGTGACCAAGAAACGTATTCCCTTTTAAATGCAAGCGTTTGACAAGCACATGCAGACTCGCTAACTAGCCGCAATGACTGCTATCAAGGTTAGGATTTAAGAAATGAAGTTCTGTATTTCAAAAAAAAAAATACGATTTGGTTTAGACATAGTGACATTTTCAGCTTATCTTGGTTGAGATTTGAGAAAATGTCACTATGTTTACAACATGGAGAAGCTGTCCACGTGGTCGATGTTTCTTATCATGGTTTGGATTTGGACGTGGTGATATTGTCCGCTTGGTGACTATGTCTCACTCTCATGGTTGGGATTTGGAAATACGCTGCACGTCCTGCAGAAAACTTTAGAACATGGAAATATTGACAACTTGGTTAATGCTTCTTATCATGGTTGGGAATTGGAAATCCACTATGATAAGGACATACTGTATATTTGGAGAATATATACGGAGAATTTGGTGGGATGTCAGTTTTTTTAATATACTGCTTGCTAGCTAGCATAAGGGGTACTCGGACAGAAGCTTTACGAATGGCACTTTTGGTAGTCTTGAAGTTGCGTGTGCAAAAGGAATGCACATTCATTCATTGGATTGGGTTGCGAGCACAAAGAACGCTTTCTTTCGACGTTCTTGTTTTCAGCTTCATGTACGTTTTTACGGTACATAAGTGGCATGCAGTCGTGTAAACTGTATGTGCATGGCTACACTTTTGACCAATAGTAATCTGTGTGTCACTCTGTCGTAAAAACCTGCTTTCAGAATTCTCTGAGTAGGCTATTTCTATTGGGTGCGTTCATAGTGAACAAGTTTCCAGTCGCTGGCAAACCAGTGTCGTTTAGTGGTATTGCAGACGCATACCACTAAACGACACTGGTTTGCCAGTGACTGGAAACTTGTTCACTATGGCTTCACCCTATATAGATGCATTTCATTAGGAATAGATAAATTATAAATGTATTTGGAAAAGATGACAATTATCTTTACCACATCAGTGAGGAAATTCATTTCATTTTTGATGAATGAATTTTACATTGTATAGATGGGCAATATTTTAAAATCATTGGTAATTAGTTAGATGCGAGTTTTTCCTACTACATTTTTCCAGGGATTGATAGATTTTATAGCTTTCCATCTTTCTCAATTTCTTAAGAATATCCATTTTCAGTTCTTTCATTTGTTGTTGTTGTGTAAATTGTAGTCTATAAATCATTAAATGTATGCAGTTTCAGATTATCAGCGCCCCCTAAGAGATAGTCCTACCGGGTAGATGTATTTTACCTCAAAAGTAGCTTCGTTTAAACCAAATGTATATACGGTTGGCCATCTGAATTTATTGCCGCTTTTGCAAAGGGATAAAGTTTTGAAAAAGCTGAAACCTAGTTTTCTGGCATTCATCTTTTAGGATGGCTGTTCACTATAGCGATGTTATGTTATGCCTTTTCTGACAGATAACGCCAGCTGACATAGGCCTACTTCTCACTTACCATCCATTATCAGATTATAAATACGAGATTGTTTGGAAGCCATTCTTTACGACTTGAAAGCTTCCTGCGTTCGCCTTTTAGGTCTACAAATAAGATTTCTGTAGCGAAATATTGCCTAAAAATGTGGTTTTTTTTTACCTAAATTATGCATCGACTAAAATGCAATTGATTCCGATGGGTAAAATTTATGTTCTTCCAAAACGCTTTATGGGAAATGTTCGAATATTCGAGTTAAACAAAGCAGTTTTATTGGCGAAATACACGCATACACTATAGCTAGCTTAAATAACATAGCTGTGCAAAGGGCGCTCTTCTTATATAAAATGTATAAACTATCTATAAATAAGAAATAATTCCGACGGTATTCTGTGCCACTTTTATTGTTCAGTTTTAAAAAAAATATTGTACATTAAAAGTCATGAAAGACGTGTATTTTTCCGCAATTTTTTTCTGGTGTTTCCAATATGTCATTTGTTTTATGGATTTTTTCGTGACTATCTTGAGAATAATTTATATACATGTATAAAGATCTTATATACAATACATGTGTATGCTATATATTTAGAAATATCTAAGATATTATGCAGCATACAAGTATACTGTACATATAAACAGATTATATTGGAGATGTACATGTCATATACTGTATATCTTGCATTATTATTAATACCTGCATTTATCCGATGTAAAGAATTTTTTCTTCTAAAATGTTGTACGGCATGCAGTATTATCTAAGTAATTTGTCGATATTATATGAAACATTTAGTTTAAATACACTTTCTGTCACATGACTTTTGAGAGCTAGTACAGTGTACTGTACATGTACATTGTTCGTGCGAATGGGAAAGCAAACACTGTTAGCATCGTAGCGTTGCAGTGAAGCACACTATTGGGCGATCTCTTCAGATTACATGTACATGTACTGAACTGAATATTATACAGATGATAATATTGAATTATTTAAGCCTATTACTGCTACTATACTTTCTACCCGTTATTCGTTTAAGTGCCTTGAATGCTCGCTTGATTATCCAATGTAGTTGACTAGTTTTTCAGCTGGTTTTCTTTAATTTGATTTCTGCCAAATCTTTATTTATTGAACTTGGTTAATTGAGAATTGGTTTTTGTCGGTTTTGTGTTCATTTCAAACGAACCCTTTTAATTTATATAAATCTGTAAAGATTCTTCTTCCCTTAACCTCTTTTCCCCTTTAACCCTCATTGTCTTACCCTTTTACATTTTTGTATGATGATATTTTTTCCTTTCTTGATGTATTTCTGAATAGTTTCATTGTTTTAACGGAAGCGAACGTTTGTTAACGCTATGCGTTCATGTTCAATCATGAATTGTTATATTTCTTTGTTGCAAATTTTGACAACGCATTTTCTTCTTTTTTTTTTCAGTTTTATTAAGGTTGTCAAACTTTCAAGCCGAAATTCGTAAAAGATAGGTAAATAGTTATTCCTGTATTTTTCTAAATGCATCATTATAATACATATGATAGTACACATGACAGTCAGTACATGTATACAGATCTGCATGAGAATCAAAACATTAAACATATACTGTTGAGTGATCTACAGTATACGTATTTCACACATATGCTATACATCTGCAAGAAAGAAAAAAATGTTACTCTACATGTGACGTGTGTCGACAAAGACGCTTAGGCGTCTAAACGTCGGAAGTGCGTATTTAACATGAGTCAAAACAGTGGCGCCATCTACATGAATATTCCAAACGGAGCCTGTTGAGGCAATGACGAGTTATGGCACACGCTGTATAAAGATTAAAGGCGGGCGTTGTGTAATTAAAGCATTACGCATATTCTCTTAATTAGGCCACTATAAATTAATGTTAATTTTATCGATGAAAATCGATTCTTAATTAGCGACGTACAGTATACATAGATTAATGCGGACGTGTATAAGCAGAATTATAATTTCCGTAACGTGTTTCAGAAACACGTTAAGTAACATATGGCATATGCTGTAGAAATGAAATTAATGACAATTAGCGACGCAATTTGTAATTTGATTTATAAGCTCTGCTTTCGTTCACATCTTGCCTCTGGCACATTTTCCGCTAGAAAATCATCGTCAAAGTAAATTTTCCCAGCTTGTGCTTCTAAGAAAAGGGACGAGTTTGCGCAATGTGCTCAACCTTAATCGAATCAGCGCACATTTGCGTCGTTTTCACTTAGCTACTGCATCTGATACGTTTTTTCCAGAGCTTTCGTAATTTTTCAAGATATGTTCGTTCCGTAGCAACGCATGAATTCGCCTATAGTATTCATGTATAAGATGTCAAGGATATACAACAGTATATACTGTAATATAATCTGCACTTTATACTTATGAGTACACGCATGTACAAAATAATTATGCTGTATATAGACCTTCCGCAAGTATGTTAAGTATAATGACACCATTAAGCATAAATATCTGATTCATTATTCATGCCCTACCCTTTCTTCTTCTATTTTACATCATTTTTAATGCGAAAGTTGTGAATAACCAATATGTGTCAAGCAATTTTACTTGACCAATTTTATAAAAAAAAAATGAATTGACGTTAAAATATTCCCTTATACACGTATACAGACAAGTACGATACATATGGTACATCAAAAAAAATATTTCTGTTAAACATACTTTAGACATTGAAATCCAGTGCCATTTTAAAAAAGGGCTCTTGAAATAATTTGTCAGTAGCATCAGAGTAACCGTGTTCTATCGTTTGCTTTACTAAATTTAACTTAACTGTGCAAAAGTGCAGTGTACAGGAACACATATTTTTGTAGCCCTAAACCACTATACGCTTTAAGGTGCTTAAGGGTTCTAGCCACAAACCATATCGATGCATTGCTACTACATCGTGTTTTTTTTTTAAATGACTTTTTTAATCATATTTTATGCTCGTATTTTGGGTGGTGAAAAGTATCTAGCTTTTTATGAGCAAGGCCGATATTTAAAATTCTCTTTGATAACATCATTATCCGCCATTATAGTTCTTAGGCCTTGAGAAGACGTGCCCTTGCTCGCTTAAGTTCCGCCTTATGCCAGAGGAAAATAAATAAAAAATGAGAAAATTTAACCCGAGATCCCCTCTGGGATAACGCGAAATTAATATCGCTATTAAAAGCCTCGGGGGGTCATCGTGATGAAAAAAAAAGTTCAAACTCGTTGGATTATCCTCTCTTACGTACACGTACATAATTAGAGGAATGGTATGTTAAAGGACAGATCAACCCAAAACTCCTATATCTTCAGCATCCTATTTAGAAATGGGACATACGGCATTGAAGATACGTAAACTTCATAGACTGTATTTATTTCGGCGTGATCAACACATTGTTTTTTTTCCTCGATGTGCTCGCTCCGCTTTCCAAGTGCGTGAGTGTTTGTAGTTGACGTTCCAAATTTGTTTCCTCATTTAGTCTCACGATGGCGTCACGGTCTATAAGCTCAATATTTAGGTGTTTTTTTTAGCCATTGACGTACTCTTATCACGCAAAACTAATAATTTGCTAAAATAATATCGCATGCTGGTATCCCCATAATTCGCATAAAGACAATTGGTATATTCTAAGCATAAATATACATGTACTTGTGGTGACCCACTTAACAGTATCTTAATCTAAAATCCTAATAATTCATAAATTTCATTACAAAACAATGAAAAAAAGACGAAAAACATTTTTGGAAATAGTCGCGCAGAATTACTTTCGGACTATAAGATTAACTATAAATCAATACGAATCAATTACACATACCTCGCTCGTAAAATGGGAAATAAAACACTTTAAAGTTTAAGCTTGCATTGAGCACCACTTACCCTGCAAATCACACGAAAAATATCGTAAAATAATTTGAGTGAAAAGCTTAAAACCATAGCAAAAAAACGTTGAGACAATAGCTTAAACAACGTGCACCATGAAGGTATATTTGTGTATTGTCGTATTTCTCAGGGTTAGTTTTAGTTTAAAAAAAATGCTACAAATTTCAAAATCATGTTTTGCCTGAGATCCAACTTTTAATGATTTTATACACGTATAGCTCCTGATATTCTAAGCAGTCAGGTTGCTCATTATCGGTCCTTCGATATGCGGAATTGAACGTGTAATGTTTTTATCGTTATCTATAACATTCGTGCAACGACGGGTAAGATACATTACCCTCGTGTGATATAATAATGGCCACCCGAATCGTACAGCTGGTTTTGGTAAAGTTAATCAACTGGTTTTATTAGGTTGCCTACTGAGCAACCTAATTTGCTAGGTTTGTCTGAATTATGCGAGATCGCTCGTAAATACTTCACATTTCTTCGTCCAATTTTCCACCCGAAGCCCATTTTTCCCTCGTTCGTGTTTACAGTGTCAGCAATCAGCGGTTTTTTTTTCCTGTTCTCGTAATTTCACCTATGGGCCACTCTGCGAAAACGATAAAATAAATCTCGTTTTAATAGCGATGCCTGAAAGAAAATGAAGCGAGTTTTGGAGAGCCCAGCGAGGGCGTGTCCCATTTTAAAGTTTTATTTTTTTTTATATTTTTCAACGCGATCTAGTGAACTTAATAGGGCAACTTTGTTGGAATGGGAAAAAAGCATGCAAGGTCTCATTTTCGATATGTAAATTTGTTTAAAAGGATAATTGCGGTCCAATACACCTACGGCGCACAAAGCACCGTATAATGTCTTCCTCGTCGTTATTTCAGCGTTCATTCAAATCACAACTACATGTATACAGTGGAACATCATTAAGAAGAACTCGCTTTAAACGAATTTCTGATAGTACGAACTCATTTCCACTCCCCGTCCCATATATTTGGTATGGACGAATGATGTTACTTTCACGTATACAGTGTACGTTAAAACCAATTTAGACAATAGGATAAAAAGTTAAGTTATAACGGAAAATCCCCGATAAAAGTTGCAGCCCCTTCCTAGTCATATATACGTTTGATGAAAGTTTATTTCTTCTCGTTGAAATCATGTTTTGTCTGACTTCCGATAATACGAATTATACATGTATACGATTTAAACGAACACATTTTTGACGTCTCTTGAGATTCGTTTTAATGAGGTTCGACATGTATGGCTTCATCGTTCATCTCGTGACCTTAAACATATTGTATATACATGTATTACCAAGTTACGTCCACGCGTGGTCCAGTCACATTTGTTTTGCTGGATATTTTCGCCATGATCTATTTTTGTTTGACAGCGAGATTTATTTCCGCCCTCTCTCGAATCGATTGTCAGCAATATTGCAGCTGAAAATCATTTGACCGTTTTTTAAAAACTAGTCAATAAATCATTTTTCTGAATATAACTGGAGCGGCGCACCAATTCCGTTCGTTTAGCGACGTTTTCAAATATTTTTTGACAATCATAAAATTCCGATAATATATTTCATTTCTTAGACGAGTGTATTTTCGCTGACACGTCGCTGTTTTTGATTTATGATAAATATATCGATTTGCGTCCAAACGTATAGGATATACGCGCATTCTGTTGCTAGAAAATTTTCAAAACGGAACTAAATTATTTTTCGAAGAACTACGTTAAATCGATGGCGATGTGAACGATCTTCATACATTGGAAAGTGCCCGAGCCTCGAGTATACTTCCGAAAATCGTTAATAACTTATATATGTATACCGTTATTATAAGCACGGTACTTATATACATGTACACTGTATAATAATATTGAGTCTAAGATTGATAACTAGCGCACGTGGTGGGTTTTGTTTGTCATAAAATATACACGATTTACCTTATTTTTATTTAAACTTATTCGTTTTTAAGGTTCTATTTATTTATTGTTTATACATATATATGACCGCGGTCACACCAAACTCTTCTAAAATTTGATCGTGAAATAATTGTTTTTTACGTATATTTTCTCGTTTCAATGCGTATGTCTTCCATATTTACAGGGTTTACAAACCAATTGACCCTTTTCCTAATCAGATCCTCTCGCAGATTTCTGATTAACTAGGCTTACTACTTGATACGACGCTCTGGCCCCCAGCCCTGAATAGAACGGCGCTTTCAGCGCATAGATAACTTGCACATGACGTAGCCAGTATGTGCTGTCTGCTCGTGAAAGCTATCTATGTATT
>JAQGAO010005416.1:0-13624 GCA_034697705.1 Ommatoiulus sabulosus
AAATATAGGACAATATAGGACATCATCGAAAATATAGGACAATATAGGATTTATAGGACGGCTGGGATCCCTGCAAACAACGGCTGGAGGATGTTCCGCGTTTCCGGACAGCTTTATTTACACTTCCGTTTTCGTTACACGTTCCACGTGTTACATATTTCAAGAGAGATTTCGGGGCTACTCGAACACCGGCAGCTGCGTTTCGTCTTTCGGGTCACGGAGGATTGCATGGGCCATCTCTGACAATTGAGAAAAAGCAGCTACGGGTGCTACCGGAAAAGAGAATCTTATTCGGCAACTTCCGGAAGGAAGGCTGAAGACGGAAACGCAGTAGCCAGCTTTTGAAAGATGGACAGCTGAGGAGGCGAATGAAACTACTTACGGGATGATGAGGTTTTCAACGAGACTGAAACCCGGATACCGGCACGCTATACGCTAATACAGGGTTAATCCCCCAGAAATTTCATTTTCAACTTTCATGACTTTTCCAGGTTTTGAAAAACAATTCCTGTCTGACCAATGACAACGTGAAAAATTGACGCTGGAAAATATTTGTTAAATTTACGAACGACTATTTTGAAAATTACCGTACTATATTTTTTTAAAAACTTAAAAAAAAATTACGCGAACAGTTTTGAAAATTAGGGAAAATTTGTGCTCGGAAAAATTGGGAAATTTCGGAAAATTAGTAGGGCCTACTCGGAGAACCTAGAAAATTTTGAAAATTTGTATACGCGGAAAACGTTCACAATTTTGAAAATTTGTACTCGGAAAACGTGGAAAATTATGTAAATTTGTACATGGAAAACGTGTAAAATTGTTCAAATCTGTACTCCGAAAATGTGATACATTTTTGTGCTAATTTGTACTCGGAAAATGGGCCCTGAGCAAACCTCGTAAAAGTATTAATTTTGGATCGCAACGACTGCGTCGAATTCCCCTGACGTTTTCAAAATAAACCATTCTTCCCTGACTTTCCAGGATATTTTCAAGTTCCCTGACTTTTCCAGGTCCGGGGGGAACTGTAAAAACAACTGGCATCTTTTTACGGAAAATGTTAAAAATTTGTGCTCGGAAAAAGTGGGAAATATATCGCAATTTTGTCCAAGGAAAATGAGCAAAATTTGTACTCGAATAACCTAGAAAATTTTTAAAATTTGTACGCGGAAAAAACGTGGACAATTTTGCTAATTTGTACACAGAAAACGTGGAAAATTTTGAAGATCTGTACTCCGAAAATGTGGACATTTTTTTTTGCAAATTTGTACTCGGAAAATGGGCCCCGAGCTAACCTCGTAGAAGTATTAATTTTAGATCGCCATGACTGCGTTGAATTTTCCTGACTTTTTCAAACTAAACCATTCTTCCCTGACTTTTACAGGTCTGGGGAAACCCTGTTATATTATTTTTAACGTCTTCATGTACCCCCAGTACCTAATCCATGGACCCCAGGTTAAGAAACCCTGGTCTAATCAATGGAGGAAGTGACACAGGTGATCTCAAAACTGTCAGTGGTTCAAGACAGCGTCTTCTGGTTCAACTGATATATGGATAAGCTATCATAAGCAATGTACTGAAGTGACTTGCAAAAGTAAGGAAGTACAAGTGTAGCACAATGCACGTGTATGCGCATTTCTCATTCCACAGTAGTGACTCCCATCGGGAGTATCCGTACCAAAGGATAAGGCTACAACAAAACAGTTGTCGATCAGGAGCACATGTCCCCCCTCGAGGCGTGTTGAAACAACAACGTTCTCACATTTCTGAAAATGCAAGGACTGCCTCGAAATCTCTATAAATAGGACCGTGTACATTTTTTCGACCCAAAAAAGCAGCAGAAAATCCATCAGGATCTCAACCCAGATCACGCAGGCTCTGATTCGATTTGCGCCGGAAGCATGCAGCTTTTTTAATGGAAATCAATCGCCTCCGCCCGCGTCTGCTCACGGATCCGGATCACGACTCTGGTTCCACTTTTCAAAGAGTTGCTTTTCATGAAAGTCTTTCGATCGGAGAAAATTGGTTTTGGATGTGCAAATGAACGCATCGCTCAAAATCACGGTGCTAACATTCTGCATTAACGGCGGTTTTAGTTTAATGGAACATTAAAATGACCTCGCTAGAGAAATCTTACGTGGATTGAAGTAACAGAAACGAATAGTGAAGTTTTTTTACTGATTCGTAACAGAAATACTGCACATATACGGCTTGGAACCAAACAAAAATAAGGAAAGTTGATAATGGAATTCTATATTCATGTCAAAGTAACTGCTTTGAACTGCTGTCTAGATAAGCCTCAAAAACATGGAAAAATATTCTGCCTAATAAGTTCACTGGATTACATTATAAAAATCATGCATGTTATTGCTGGCACAATAGGCTACTAGAAACGTTCAAATAAAAACAGATTTACACATGTAAAACACTCCTTTAGTTAAAAAGCGTGGATGCAACTCGTTAAAATACATGTATATTACCATTATTATTTTACCATAATATTACCAATTACCATTTTTAACACGTAATAACATGTTTTGATCGTACATTCTAATTGGAAGCTGGTTACACATGTCAAGAACCACGGTCAACGATTTGTCATCTCAGGAAATAATATAATGTTACTTTTCATTAATTTTTCTTTCACAGAAAGCGTGAAATTAAAATTTCACATGGAACATGGCATGGTTCATGTTTTCCATAGTAACATACAGCGGACGTACGTGTCAAAAGATTGGCAGATATTCTTCGACAAGACTACGAAATTAGGCAAAAGGTGTTCAAATAAACAATTTCGCGATGTCACGTATGCAACGGACCCATCGTGACGTTTTGCGAACGTATTACAATTTTAAACATCCTTCTTCCATCTCTTTCATCACATATCTTTCCCTCATAACTTGGCGCAAATGGTGCAAGTACGCGCAAAAAACATGTGATCGTCATGATCTGAAAATGCACAGATATTCAAAAATTTAGTGAGAAAAAAGCTTGCAAGAAACACATAACCAGTACTTTTCTATCCCCCCTCTCCTTTCCATTAACCTTCGAACTTGGACGATAACCCTAAGGCATAGTATTTCCATTTCTGGAAAGTGAGCTCGAAGGGGTCATTTGAGCCAGCAATGGTTCGTGGAATCAGTATTGTGTTCAGATTTAAGGTTCATGCCTGCGCAACTTTTAAATTCCCGATGACTTTTCCTTCTTTCCGTTGCATTTCTCGGGCGTTTTCGAGCAAAGCTGAACAGATCAAGATCGAATCCCGGCGGGCTTTTGAGTTTTGGGGGGATGGAAAAAACGGCGAAATGGGGATCGATTTTCGCGGAATTTTCAATTAAAATCAAACTGTTTCGTTCCTTGCAATGAAAGGAAATGCATGTTCCCGATAAGCACGTTATCCCACCCAACGATTCTTGCAATGCTCGCAGAGGCTGTTTTTTGCCAATTCAGGCACCAAGATTTTTTAGTCAAAAACTGGCGCAATGTTGGTTACAATTAATCTGTCAATGGGGTTAACGCGTGTCAACGGAAAAAAGGAAATTTGCGGTGACACCAGTGCAAACGACTCCTGGAACTGACTTTGAAAAAACAATGACAAATTTGACTGCCAAGGATACAACTTGGAATTCGTTGAAAGTCCTCAAAAAGGCAGGTGCACAATTAGGTCAAGTATAGAATGAGCGTATAGTCTTCACGAACCCAAATGAACCCCTGTATTAATTTCGGGCGATGATCAGTTTCATTTGTATAATATTATAATAAAAAACCGTCCACATAATCCGTTCTGGACTTTTGCAAAAAATCACCATAGACGGCGATGGAATTTTGGTGCCCAAGAGGAAAAATGAAATATGGCCATATATTACCTTCCATGCTGTACGCACATTTATGGTAATATAAGTCATTTCTCATTTAAGGCAACACAGGGCTATGTACATGTAGGTGTACTGCAGTCATTTCGCGCACAAGCTTGCAAACATTGGCAGCACTTTATTCATATAACTATTTTAATAATTGAAAAGCATATTTCATCAGTATACTCGTCCCTCTACATTTCATCCATAACACAACAACCTCATAGTTCTACACCTTGAGCATACGTAAAGATTTCGCTTGGCGAATATACGTTAACCCTACTCAAATATGAGCATCATTCCTGAAACAAACATCACTGACATTTACCATGTGTTTGGGGTTGTTTTCAAGTGCTGCACCAAAAAAGCAACGTAATGTAACTTGCATTATGATTTTTCGAGACCGTGCACTATAATGCCACGATGTAACTTTACTCCACCTACATTGGAAGCCACTAAATGCCCAGTTTTGGTCCCACACCGTTGTTTGACGAAAACAAATTGGTTTACGCAAAGCTACGGATCATCGTGAGTTCGGTGTCGAAACCTCAAACAGCACACCCACGTCCGCAACTGCGCTAAAGAACGGTCGAATTGCCTTTTATATTTATAGACCATAAGTTGAAAAACAATTTTTACCATACCGAAATGTCGCATTAATTGGAGAGGAAAATTCCCATCGCTTTGTTTTTTTTCTTCAGGATCGATATTAAGTTCTCTCGTTGCCGAGTATTCTATTATCTAATAAACATGTTGAAACATACTCCGAACCACTTAACGGTCGAAACTAACCTTTTTGTCTACCTTGCCTATAGTTGAAAAGCAACGAATAAAAGTTTGTCATTCAGGAATTGCGAGGTCGCGTAGGCCGGAAGCTTCAAACCACCGGTATCAATGACGTATATCACTAATGCATATTGCAATTACGCAACAAAAGTTGGCGTTTCGTATGTCATCTCGAAAAAGATAATGCATTCAACATCGCCACATGGAGTCCGAGTACTAAGCAGCTTACAGACATTCAAAGTGGACTATTACGTTCACAATTCAGACATTTTTCTTAGAATTATCACGATTATAGCATTAGACACATTAACGTAATATCTCGTGCTGAGTCACAGAAATCGAGTTAAAATTGCTTTCACTGTCATCTGAGGAAGTCAGAAAGCAGTAACGTCTACGGGCAAAAATATCGCCTTGATCGCAAAATATGGAAGAAGAATCTTTGAATCCCATATTAGTGAATACAGTCTTCTAAATGCAGTCTGTGCTCCCCCTGGTGAGTGCAACCACGCAGCGCAGTCAAGTTTGCAGTGATTGCTACAGTCCAAAGCAGGGTGGGGTAACGCTTTCCTATCATAAATTTTAGCAGCATTAAAAAGGGGCCACAATTTCAGCTATTAAATTCACGCTATGAAATTGGTCGGGTTATTTACTGCATCGTATAATCTTTTACAGCTTTTAAGAAAATATCGTCAAGAGGTTTTGGGCATGACATTAAATTTGTTCAGCAGGCCTATTTTTAATACAGATAACGAAAGAAACTGACACAGACTTTAGCGCGTATTAAAATTAAAGTGTAGATAATTTTAAGGCGGTAATTTCTTATTACATGCACTCATCGACGCTTCATGAAGTTAAAATTATGTTTTTAATTCATATTTAACGTTAAATTTTCAAATTGTGACATTTACCGTCCCTCGTTATTTTCATTCGTTACCAATATCAAAGACATTGAATTTAAATACATATATAAAGAGTCTTAAAATCCTATAGATAATAGGTGCCTTTCTAAACAAACTTCAGTTAACGATAATTCTAAATCGATTTGGTTGGTTTGGTTATATACATTTGCACCATTTGCTCTATACATCTTCATTCGTAATCCGGCAATTAAAAATGTAGGAATCATGATTTTCGAACTTTTCAAGCAAAAGAAGTCTGCATTTTTCGTCATTTCCATAATTATGGCATCACGCAACCTGTTCGTCTGTGCAAAAGTACGCGCAATGTGACCAATTAAGAAAGGTCGTCTAGTCGTGCATCGTTTCTTGGAAGCTGGACTCTTAAATGTCAGCTTTCGTTTTCAGTGACCAAAACTACTAGAAAGCTGTCCCTGTCGGCAATTTCCATATTCCTCGCTTAGCTAGTCTATCTTCCGCCCAACAATGGTGGGCATCACTCATCCTTGAAAATATTTCGCTTAATTTCGACGCTGGTGGGCGGAAAAACAAACGCGGGCGCACCTAAATAATCACCTTTGAGAGCAGCAACAATGCGGCAATTATGTTCCGGGGCCCCGCATAATGAATGCACTTCATACAGGAGATAAAAGGGACCATCCCCTATCCATTACGCCAGACACCCACTGCTTAAATTTGCGTGCCTAAGCGTCGAGGATTTCGGCCTGAAGAGAAAAGTTGAAAAAAAGCTGAAATTGCTCGCCCGCACTTGCAAAATGAAATGCTCCTCATTTTCATTCAGATTAAGAACGACAAATTGTCTCCCAGGTTCAATTAATCCCGTCTCGGCGTATACAGCGCTTAACCTCGACAACCTTTCGCTGCCGAGTTACCACGTAAAAACTGCCGTAAACGCGCTTACAGAGTAAGTAACCCCTTTACAAAATCTCAACTCCATCTGGCGTGATTTATGCGCAACGACACAAAGCTGGGCGTTTACCCCTTTTGTTCCCTAAAGACATATTAGCGACATTTTCGAGACTCTTTTGCGCTCGGAGATTGTATAATTGAGAATGGGTGAGTAGTAGGACTTTACTTACACATAGGCCTACATGTATGAAACCAGAAATAGAGATACTTTATTCAAATTAACAACAGAAGCAGTTACAATAAAATAGTACAAGGTCGTAATAATGATAATACTAACAATAATGATGATGAGGAACGAGTAAACATTACATATTAGTAAAACTGCACGGAAGTATAGCTGTCTACTGTAATCAGCATCTGGTAGGCCGTTACATACGGGAAAATCAGTCTATTGAGATTTTATTTCAAAGTACATTGTATGAAAGCAATGTTTGGTCTACATTGGCATATTTTTCATCAACATATCATTTTTGTTTCATAAGCATGGCCTTTAAAAATAAATGTGGGTTATTGCGGATTTCATTCTTGGAAAGAACCACCCTTTTCTTCAAATGCACATGGCTATCCTTTTGCTTCACATTCTGCATGATGGAACAAGCATGTCAGCTTATGGGTGCGAGCACAAAGAACGCTTATTTTTGACGTGCTTCTTTTCAGCTTCTTGTTTCCAGCTTTGGGGCGCACAATGAACGCTGATATCAGCGTGATGGTCAGTGTGCTTGGTGGCGCCACTGCATGCGTTGTGCTAGGTGAAACACTCCGCTTAAAACCTTGCACATGCGCATTAGCATCTCACGATGAGCGCAGGACGCGTTTTTACGGTACATAAGCGGCATACAATCGATGGCTACACTTTTGACCAATAGTGATCTGTGTGCCACTCTGTCTTAAAAATCTGCTTTCGGATTTCAAGAAAGCTTATAAGCCCTTTTTGTAAGCTCAGCCTGGCTTAGCTAAAGCTTTCTTTGTGCGCGCCCTCATTTAAAAAGCATGCCCCATTCTTATCCCACTTGGTGGCGCTAGTGTACGCCGAGTGGCAAGCGCCTGCAATAAGCATTCTTCGTGCTCGCACCCTATGTCTATAACAACATCCACATCCAGCAACTGCTTATAGAAAGTATAGGCCTATGTCCCTCTAATACAACAGGAAAAATCGGCAAGATTTGAAATAATTATAAAACTTGCACTGGAAAGATATGTTGTAAAATGTGTTTGGCCAAAAAAGGCTTTAATATACAGTATATTTTAATTACGGCGATGAAATCTTAACGCAGCCTAATTAGGCCAGATCAGTTGTTATTCCTATTTACTCATATTGCTTTCATTGTTATTCCACTTCTGGATAAATTAACCGATTCAAGGATATATATAGTCCAAAACATTCAGTTTTGACAATATGCTTCGCTAACGTATACATGTAACTGCAGTGAACGCGTGCATTTCTCTAAAAAACAAAACAAAAGTACATTTTTGCGAAGAAACTTGTCCATCTTCCACTTTCATGGACATCGCCAGGATACCGTCCGCACTGCCTGCGTTGAAAAGAACAAAACAAGGAGATTGAGCCAGCTGAAATGCCTTTCTGAAAAGCCCATGTGAGGCGGCCAATTTCCCTAACCGCTTCCGCTGGCGATCCTAACCGAGTCGACGCGCATCAGGTGCTCGTCGAAGCCCCAACGCGACGTAAGAAGGCGTCGAAATCCTCCTGGGGACAATGGAGGATCGCATTACCAGCCAACCAGTGCCATTATCTCGCCCTGGCTGCCATTGGTCGGCACCGATCAATAAACCTGAGCCGTTTTCTAATTACATCGCATTTCCTAACCGAATAGACAGGCAACTGTCAGGCCTAATTACGGCCAGAATGGGAATTATAGACTGCGTGCGCACTAACTGCTTGGTTGGGGAGAAACAAAGGACCAGAAGCTGGCGAAGCAGATTCGGAATCAATAACAAACTCCAAGAGCAGTATTTCTTTTTGGGACTGATAAGTTCTTATTGTTCAAAACGTCCAGTATAGTTGAAGTGCTGAAAATATTAAGTAATAATAGCGCGATATATCGATAGCCACGTCTCCTAACCAAGATAACTGTATCATTATCCGCACAATGGTGAGGCATTCATGGACTCAAATACTTCAAAAACCTGTTCAGAATTCATAAGTTTTATTGTGGTTAAGAAGCTCGAAATGCATATCAGTGAGGCAATATTTTTGGGAGCTAGCGAATCTTATCCCAACCAGAATACTCAGTGGGCACATTGTGTATATTGGAAACTAGCGAAGCGGATTCAGAATCACTGACTTTAAATCATTTCAAACAGCAGACTCGAGGCAATACAATTTATTGATGAAACCATTCTCAAGTTTTGAGGCGATTTCAAAAAATCCTGACATAGCAACATTTTTGGCATGTAAGTTTTTACGAACTTATTCCTCATGACAAAGCGGTTCATGCACTTAAGATAAAAATTATAACAATTGTTATCCAATGATCATTATGACTTTTATTTTTATCCATGACATGACCACCATATCATGTCATAACCAGTACTAGTGACGACCATGAATTTTCTCTAGAAGTCATAACCAAAGAAATTAAACTGAGTTTGCAAAATCCTACTGTATATGTGCTGTACAATTTTTAACGGCTCGCAATGGCACAAAACAGTTGGTCAAGTGGCCGACGCAAGAAAAAATCCCACATATAGGATCTCACCCTGTACGAAGACCCCAAAATGGCCAATGGCGCCATTTATGAGGTGATAATGGAAGCCGACTGAAACTTTCTAGGTACATTCATCACAATCAGTCAGCTAATTAGTCCACAATCGGAACTTGGAGTGTCCTTCCACTAATCAATACGCTAAAGCGCTCGCTTACACTGAATTACGGCTCGCAATGGCACGAAACAGTTGGTCAAGTGGCCGAGACAAGAAAAAAAACCCACATATATAGGATTTTCACGAGAGGATTTGCTCATTATTGTACAACTCAAAGCCATTCAGCAACAGGTCGTGTTGCATTCCAGTAACCCGAAAGGGGACAAAATCCACCCGCAGAGGCGTTGCATGCCTGCAAACAACACGCTAAAACTGATAGACCAACATCGCTATGGGGGAGAAATTCCCAAAATGCCAAACCAATAATTAACTTGGGGCTTAATGAACGGAAAATTAAATTTTCAAACTACTCCAAAAAGACAATATAATTCAACGAATCTTTACAGCTTTGCTGTTTAAGAATATCATTCAGTTCGCACCGGGCTGCTATAGCGTGAGAACAATGAATTGCATCAACATGATTGAGATAAGACACAGGCTACGCTGTAAACGGGAGAAAAAAAATCTCCGAAACAACGAACGTTTAATAATACAAACGTAACAATATCGTCATAATTCAATAGTTGCTCGAGATAGACGAATTGAGTAAGAGATCAGTTGCTTCACTCCATTACGCTTTCGGAATTGAATTTTGCAGAATCGATGTTGTTTGTTTTTGCTCTTTGTTTTTATCTTTTTTTCTCAAATTAAATTTGCGTTTTACGCAGTGGGATGGCGAAGGATGTTTCGAAAGCTTTTATTTTCGTATATTTTACATATAACTGATAAAACTCTGGATTTTTTTAAATAACCCAACCGGCACATGAGGCATTGGCGAGTATATAATTCGTTTATTTGAAAGATAAATATTTGCGTGAGTTAACTGAATATTTGAAATTGCTTTCCTTCCAGGAAATTTCGTAAATTCCAGATGAAATTTAAATGGAATCATACCGTGAAATCATTGAAAAGAGAGCATTGCAAAAAAGAAGATTAATTTTAAAAAATGATCAGAAAAACCAATTATATATAAAGTTTTTAATTTTTTTAATGCAGGCAAACAGGCAACGCATCGCAGATATCCGAAAATTTTCTGAATTTTCAATCAATTCTGAAAATGAACTGCGATGCCGCATATATTAACTGCATTGCATCTGATATGGAACATGTCGACATGAAATTATTCTTTATTAGATACGACATAATGTTGACCGGGACATGCCGAAAGACACGTATTTTAGCAATCTTGACATCACAATGTTCGCCATAGGAAACAACGAAATTTCATTAACGTTTTATTAAAAATGATATCTAATTGGATATTATTGGACCTAATTAGATTATGCCAAGACTCATCGTGGAGACAATCTTTTACAGGAATAAGGAAAAACAAACGACTTCCGGGAAATCCCCTCGTGGTTTGCTAAATTTAGAAGCTGCAGCCAAAGTTGTTTCGGAGACGAGCATTAGCATGCAGCTTACTTTAATTATTCATACATCTATGTGCTTTGTGTGTTCGGCTATAGCGGTTTACAATTTCGTCGCAATATACCATCAAACTTCCTTTTTTGGGTCGCCCAGATATTAATTTCCATTCAATTTCACGTGTTTCTAAGCAACAGCCTAGCTATGCATGAGCACCTAAAAATCAGACGAAAATATTACCATCTTTATTAATTCGCAATTAATTATGGAAATGAATGCGCTGCAACGCGCGAGTTTGCGTTTGACGTTAGCAACTAATAGGCGTCAAATGCCAGCAAGTTTTCTTCCAGCAACAACGCGAAATGAATGTTTTTGAACAATTTTAAAAACGACACAATCAATAGTGAGAAACAGGAAACATTTTCGTTTCCTGGGAAACGCTTATCCTCGTATCTCGGTCATTTTTTTGTCCCATGCTCAAAAACAAGAGGAATCTCCTCGGTGACATCGTCCATCGTTCAACGACAAGTAATTTATAAACTAGCGCATGTGAACAGACTAAATTCACAATATATTCTCTCTAAATTCGTTAGAAATATTGATGTTTATAAAAATCATGGCAAAAAGTTTTTGGAACCATCCAAAATGGATCATGAAAATATCAATGTCCCTTAATGTTCCATGAGATACAGTAGTTTGCGAGAAAGATGGACCAATTATGGCGGAATGTACCAAAAACTATCAAATAACAATGCCACATCTATTGAACACATTTGTTGAATTATTTCATTCGAGATTTTTTCTAATAGTGACGAAATGTTCGAATGTTTGCTTAAATAACGAATTTTACTACCCACTGCACATAAAAAACATCAAGATTCAGTCAAACTACTCTATTAGTCGCAATTGGAAATGTATTTCTTTGTGCAAAACCGTCAATTGGTTTAGTATTTTTTTGCATGTTTCCGCTAAACTGCATGCTCTCACAACATCATAAGCAGCTTCAACAGCCGTTGGATATTTTTCTAAAAAATCAGTGTTTACCGAGAGGCTTAATCTTCCAACATCCAGTACCTCGACACTCGCTCGCAGTCGTATTTGATGTTTGCTTCTAAATCGCACCATTTTACCAAATGTCAGACATCTATTAATAATAGAGTACGTTGCTTATCCAGTTTGTCATGCAGCTTAAACGTTCCGAAGCGAGGATGGGCGCTTCTGCTTCGTTCGCGCGCTCTATTTATGCATTCACGTGTAAGTTTCATTACCTGATATTGCGCAAACTACGAAACTGCGAGAATTATGCGTTTTGGGGCGAAAAAAATAGAGGCGAATGGAGTACAGGGCGTCGCGTGTAACGTTCAGCGCCAATGCAGAGCTCGAGAAAACCAATTTCGATCGTTTCCGGTTTTCCCAGAAATAATTTTCGTCGGTGCGATTAAATATTAAATTCTGCTGCCCAAGACGGTCGGCTCGACATCTTAGATGACCAGGTTTCGTTGGAAAATTACTCGTAAATACATAACTACCCAATAGCCTTTTAAATTACAGTAAAACCGGTCAAGAGTGACCACCCAAAAAAATGCAGTGTTATTAACGGTACACAGGTGGTCACTATACAAATAATGCCTGAATTAAAATAACATGTACACTGTACTTGTACATGTAGACTGTAATACATGTAGTAAAAAACCAAAAAAAGTACAAAATCATCATGTCCATGTGCATTATATACAGTATATTTATTGCCTTATTACACATTTGTTTTTGTTTTTAAAGAAAAATTATCCAGTTTTCCTATAGTGTTAAATGCTTTTTGCTTTTTATGATCATGTTTTCAGTGATATTTTCGATCTAAATAACATGATTGGCTAAATTATTTGAGAACCACTGAGGTTAAAGCCAGATGTAAGGTGACTCATCTGTTATCTGGTCACTTGGTACATTGGCAATGTAAAAATTAAAAAAAAATACAACACACACTGGTCACTGTACGCAATAGACAGGTGGTCACTATATAGAGAATTTTTATGAAGGAAATGTACAATAGAAAAAAACAATACACTAAAAAGTGGTCAACATAAACAGGAGGTCACTTATCCAGGTTTTACTGTAAATGGACATCGAGCATCGAATCGCCCTTAAAACATAAGTTGGCGCTAAAATACGCCAGTATGATAAAAGGTGGCCACATGACATGGCCACATGTTTTTCCCTCGTTTTCGTAAAGTTTCGAACTAGACATTATTTTAGTAAAAAATCACACCGCGATCATATGTACATATCGTGAAGTTTCAAGCGCTATATAAAAACATGCTAGTAAGATTTATCGCAGGTTTCAGGTATAGCAAAATCAAGTGAGATGACTACATGATTTATAGAAATTTTATAGTTCTATAAATATGAAATACTGCGAGGTTAAGGACTTGTGGACACCCTGTAGTGGTGTCCCACGGCCTTGTCGGATACGTCCCTTAGACGTTACGCTGGTATGCGCGAGTGGGGACGTTTCCTATCCGCTGAATATATATAGATAGGGAAAGTAGTGTTAAATACAATGTTGCGGGCAGCCGCTATTAAGGGGGAGCTTTTGCCCTAAGGCGGTGCCGTGCAGCTTGATACTTTCCAAAGGGGCAGCAAGAGTTCCTTCCAAGTTGAATCCCGAAAACGAACGAGACGGTGTTTTCGGACGCGTGCTGGATACGAACGCGTGCGCGTAACTGGAATGTTTCAACGCGAGTTTGAAGTGCAATAAGCAAGGAACGAATATGCTTAAATTCGGGTTTATTGTAACAAGAGAACTTATTTAAAATCACAGATGAAAAGCGCGACTTTACAGAATAAACGAAACGCGTAAATGCAAATTACAATTGTTATAAGTGCAAAGCAAAAGATGAAACAAGCAGGGAGGATCCT
>JAQGAO010005417.1:0-13623 GCA_034697705.1 Ommatoiulus sabulosus
GCAAAAATGAAAATAAAATGGACAAAAGTCAGGCAAAGTCAGGCAAGTCGATTTTTCAAATGTGGTGGCAACCCTGCGTATAGTTCGTATTATCAGAAATCAGACAAACATGACCTCAACAATATGAATTGAAATTTCACAGAAGTTTGGTTGAACTCCTACCCCTTGTGGTACATATGAATGGATGGCGCTGCAACTATTATTGAGAAATTCTTCGTAATATAACGTACTTGGTTTCATATTGTTAGAAATTGCGTCGAAAATTTATTCATTCTAGCCGAAAATGTGTAATATCCGAATTCGGAATTCGTCTTATACGAAGAAATTAACAATTCGTCCGGACGGGGACTGGAAATGAGTTCGTATATACTGTCAGAAATTCGTATAAAACAAGTTCTTCTTAACGAGGTTTCACTGTAGGAACATTCTTCTAGGTAAACTCATGCATGTAAACGTTAAAGATTTTGTTCAAGGTGTGTTTGACTTCAATAATTTAGCTGAATAATTCATATAACGTACCTTTTTTTTTCATATTGTCTAAAATTCGTTTTAACATAACATTGTCCGAGTGCTTGAGAACTCGAAAATTCATTCGTGTTAGCCGAACATTTGTAATATCTGAATTTGGAATTCGTCTTAAACGAAGAAATTAACATTATTCGTCCATATAGCCTAGGGAATGAAGATGAGTTCGTAATGTCAGAAATTCGTATAAAGAATGTTCTTCTTAATGAGGTTTCACTGTAGGAACATTCTTCTAAGTAAACTCATGCACGTAAAGCTGCACTTTAAAGCTTTTTTCAGGGTGTGTTTGACTTAAATTATTTAGCTGAATCGCTCAGAAATGTTCCTTGAACTTTGCGTTTGCAATTCCCACGCCATTTTTTTTGCTCCAATTTCATGGACGTCATTTATGACATTTCTCAGGTCTGACAAAACATCTTTGGCATGAGTTGAATTGAATTGAATATTTTCGATTATTGTATCTGTCGACAAATGAAAGGCTTGGACATTGTTTCGGGCTGGGAGTTACCCGAGCGTACAAATGCGAATATATCAAATGAAACAATTTGATCCGGAAAGTGAACCAACATTGTGTTCGAGATTATCTCACTTTTTGACCCACATATTTCTGGTGATTCATAGACTAACTCATAGACTAACCGCGTGGGGTCAACTGTACGCCATTGTGTGTAAAGTGCACTGTGAAAACTTCCTATTGTGTATTTCCGGAGTTTTTTGCTTACTATACGAAAGAGGGTATTACACTCGAAATCAACCCCATGCTAGGTGGTTTTTCAGTGACCACGTGGGCTCTGTTTAGTGTCGAGAAGGTACAAAGACTTGATAAACTAGGAATACAATTGTACAGAATCACACAAATGATAACCCTGCGGGTAGAATTTGACACTTGTTTGATAATTTTCGCTTTGATAGAAGTAAATGGGTCCCCCTGTTACAATATTCAACTTGTGACAGTATATCCAGGAAATGAACTATAAAATCAAGAAAATATATACGAACTACATGTAATTCTAGCTGTTACGGTCGAACCTCGTCAAAATTTGTCGTTTAATCCAAAGTTCGTATTATCAGAAGACTTACAAAACAGAACTTCTACGGTTTCATCAACTAATGTTTATGAATTAATTTATGATCTGATGTTTCATCAAAGTTTGGATACATAAATCCTACCCCACGCAGTGTACATGAATGGGAAATTGCTATAACTTTTATCGGGAAAATTCGTATTATCAGGAAACATGACTTCAACAAAATGAACTAATCAAAGTTTGAATGAAATCATACCCCACGTACTGTATATGAATAGAAAGATGCTGTAACGTTTATCGGGGAATTCCCCGTAATAAAGTACCGTTTTTCATATTGTTAAAGTTCGTCTTAACGTAACGTAGTCCGAATACTCAGGGACTCGAAAATTCATTCGTTTTAGTAGAAAATTTGTAATATCCGAATTCGGAATTCGTCTTAAACGTAGATATTAATATTATTCGTTCATATCCTAACTAGACAAGGATTGGAATTGAGTTCGTGCGGTAAGAAATTCGTATAAAGCGAGTTCTTCTTAATGAGGTTCCGCTTTATGTTCAGAAATTCCTGATATATGTCTGGGTCATTTAAGGTAAATTGCAGATCTAAATTATAACGTGATATATACCCATTTTAATTGCTTTTATTTTAAATTTTAATTTCATTTAATTCATTTAAAATTTTATGTTAGTGCATGGCATTTATGACTCGAAACAAGTTTTGTATTTTTTTATCTGTATTATGAATGGAATATCTGCAGATAACTTTTATTTACTTCCGCAAAGATTGTTGTCAGGTTAACAAATCATTTAAACGAACTTTTGAAACATTCCCGTTCAATAAAGTTTTACGATTTAATGCGAAACTTAGAGTAACCTCCGCTGCTAGTTGTATCTGGAAAAATAAACTTATGAAAACAATTTATATAAAAAATCAGGGAAAACGATTCATGGAATCAACTGGCAGCAACAAGCAACAAGACGTTGCTCTCTGTTTCCTCCACTGTGGAAACAGCTTAATGTTTTACGAGATAATAGTAAAGTTAGAGAATAGGAAGTTGCTGTAGTTTCTGGAAACAAACTCATGTAAACAATTTATACAAAAAAAAATCATGTAAAACAATTCTTTATGGAATCAACTGGCAGCAACAAGAAGTTATTTGTGTCCTTTAAACAGGTCTCTTCTCCATACTTACTACGCCTGACAAATATATGAGCACCACATGGTACTCAAGCAAGATTTTAGGTGCGATGGCATAGAATGGGCCAATTTAATTTAAACTGGAATGAAAGTTACACAATAAATAGACGATAAAACAATAATCAGGAACGTGTAACAATCAGGTAACAAGTAAATTATGTTTGAGACCGATTTTTATCTCGGTGACTGGTTTGCCCTTTAATGTCAAGAATGACGTCAACTCGATGAGGTGTATACATTAGACCCGGTTCTTTCACTAAATGGCTAGTTGCAGGTTAGCAGTTTCGCATGATCTGCACGCATTCATTAATCGTATTACCGATGTAAAGTTTGCTTTGAGCAGCTGCTGTTTTTTTATTGGCTATCCAGGTGCTGTAGAGCTTCCATATCATATTTTACAGTCTGCTATTTTGCAATCCCGCAGCCTCGCATTTGACGATTTTGGCAAAGTGGCAATTTTAATGTTCGTATTTCCACACTCAATTATGCTCCGCGATGTAACATTGCTGTTTCTTTTGTTTGTTTTTAGTTGTTGAAGTAACTCCGATTCTGTCAACATCCGTTCAACGCTTTAGCGCCGGGAACATTCTGGATTCTCTGGAAAAGAAAGGGTTGGCTGCAACTCTTTGAGCTCTTCTTGGAAAGTTTTCATGTCTTCTTCAAGGATTGGGCCTTCTCGTTTCCTGTAAGTACAGTTTCGTTGAGCATTTCGAGCAAAGAGCGAGCGTCTGTAAATTGTTGCAACAGTTAGCTGACATGAGCCATTAGGCTCAAGGCCAGAGACGGATTCTGGGAACCTCGCCTGTTTATGTTTAATAATTCCACGTTTCTGTGCTACATCGCCATTTTTAAAAGGGGCTAATATTAGACACTTTAAAATAGCTGGTGGCAATATGGTCTATTTTTAAACCATATCTGAGAAATTGGCAATATTATGAAAACAAGATTGCACCGTGGCATGAAGCGTGCCATTGAATGGGAGCCAGGTTTCCAAACATTTCAATTTTCAACATTGTAATGACTCTTGGATTCGGTTTATGTTGTATAATCGAGGGCATAAGACCAAACATTCCATTCTCAACATTGTCTGATTCGGTTAACGAGAGCATAAGATCAAGCATTCCATTTTTCACAGGGTTCCCCCAGACCTGGAAAACCTGGATATATTGTATTTCAGGGAAGAATGACTTATTTTGAAAAGTCAGGGGAATTCAATGTTTCAAAGTTGTCACAATCCAAAATTTTAGAAATTTCCCAGTACAAATTTGTAGAATCTTCAACAATTTCCGAAGACAAAGTTGCAAAATGATACACGTTTTCCGAAGACAAAGTAGCAAAATGTTACACGTTTTCCGAATTTGAAAACTTTTCAACAGTTTCCGAGGGCCAATTTTCAAAATGTTCAAACTTTTTTTTTCTCAAGTTAACAAATTTTCAAAATTTTCTACATTTTACGAATACAAATTTGTAAAAGTGTCAAACATCTTTTAAAAATATTCTACGTTAATTATTTTTTTTAAATTGTCATTAGGAAATTTTGCAAAATTTTCAATATTGTCCAAGCTGTGTAGATTTTGGAAAATCTTGAATAACATTGGCGTATGCCAATTTTTACATTGTTATTGGTCAGGGATATTTGTTAAAAAAAACTTGGAAAAGTCAGGGGAACCCTGTTTCAACAGTCTAATTCGGTTAATCTTTATGAAACGAGTGTATAAGAAGAATGTGTTTATTTAGCTTACTATTATTATTTAGCCCCAACGTGCCTTATTATATGCAAATTTCTCAAATGAAAATGCAAAAATCTGGATTTTAAATTGTGAAACTACAGTAGGCCTACATATCGCATCCCCGCTTTATAAGTGACACAGCTAAAAAAATTCAATTTCCGGATTTAGGCAGTTTTAAGTCAAGCCAAACGAGCTCTATATTAGCTTATCATAGTTTCGGCTAAATGACAGTAGTGTCAATTTATTTTATCATGCATTACAACGCAAAATAATGCATAAAAACTTACGTTATCTCAAAATATAGGATTGTGAGTTGTCACTTCTGAAGCGGGGCTTTAATATGTTGAAATGAAACTGGAAATAGCCATCTCTGTTGATATACATGAACTTAGGATTCCACCAGACATGGAAAACCTGGAAAAGTCAGGAAACTTAAAAATGCCTTATAGTCATGGAGAAGTCAGGGAAAAATAACTTATTTTGAAAAAAATCACGGTTTGAAAAAATTCAAAAATTGCTTCTACGTGGTTTGTTCAGGGCCCATTTGTGAAATTTTCAAGTTTCCGATGTCAAATTTGCGAAATTTTCCAAGTTTAAATTTGCAATCTTTCCACCATTTTCTGAAGATAAATTTTCAAAATGTTCTCATCCTAATTTTGCAAAATGTTGAAAATTTTTCTATGTTAATTTTAAATTTTGAATATTTTTCAAAATTATCACTATTAAATTTTGTAAAACATTGAATATTTTGCTGTTGCGATTTTGCAAAATCGCGCCTAGCATTGGCATATGTGAATTTTGACGTTGTTTTAGCCAGGAATTTTTTTTTGAAAACCTGGATAAGTCAGGAAAGTTGAAGATAAAATTTCTGAAGGAACCCTGGTACTCCTGTTTCAGGGTTTATTAATAGCACTGGAAAATGTTCAAAGTAGGCCTACTCCGCAGGAGAATTTTTTTTTTTCGGATCTTCAACAAAGGACATTTTTTTCGACATTGTTACAATTTCCAGTTACAAGTATTTACTGTTAGTTGTCGTTAGTGCTGAAGAGTCTATTGAGGAAAAAAGGTTGGGCTGGGTGTCTTGGGCCATAACCTTGACTTGCAAAACGTGAAAGGAATACACCTAGTGACAGTTCGTTTTAAAGGTGATTGGTTCCTGTTGGGTCCGTTTGACCGTAACCTTGACATAAAAAACGTGAAAAGAATAGCCTAGTGTAGTTCCTTTTACCTTGGTTCGTGTTGGGGCCCTCTGTTTTAAAGGAGTAAAATGATCTAATTATCAGATACTGTACATCTACCATCACGCTGCACATACCTTATATAGTATTCCCCCTAAAAACGTTTATTTCAAAAGATAACTGAAAAGTTACTGACGTCGAAAAATACAAAATAAATCGAAAATTTAAATACAATTACTTGCACTTAACCGTGAAACCAAAAGGAAATGGGTGTTCAAAATATGTGCATCATGTACTCGCATTTTAACGATAGACCTTGAATGTTTCTAGAAACTCTAAATGTAAACCTTAAAAAGTCTGGGGTTTTTAGCACCCTGGAGTGCATAAGATTCCTTCCTTTTTATGAACATTTTAAGTGGGACTTGTGATTGTCTTGAATTTGAAGATAGTGCTCATTATGGAATGTTTATAGATCGAGTCGTATGCACAAGTTTTTGAATTCTACTTATAATACAGTATGTTTATTTTGGCATGCATTTCGCCATATTACAGGGTCTTCCAGACCTGGAAAACCTGGAAAGGCCAGGGAAGAATGTTTTATTTTGCAACAGTTCAAAATTAATGTTTTACGTGGTTTGCTCATGGCTCATTTGCAAACTTTTTTAAAATTTCCCAGTACAAATTTGCAAAATTTTCTGTTTTCTGAAGACAAATTTCCAAGATTTTCAACCTTTTTCAAGCATAAATAAGCAAAATTTTCCATGTTTTTGAAGACAAACTCGCAAAATTTTTCACCTTTCCGAAGAGAAACTTGCAAAATTGTCAACCTTTTCCAAACACAAACTTGCAAAATTGTCCACGTTTTCCGAGGGCAGATTTTAAAACTTTCAACCTTTTCCGAGTACAAATTTGCAGCATTTTCAACCTTTTCCGAGTACAAATTTGCAAAACTTTCAACATTTTCTCATGCTGATTTTGTAAAAAAATTTAAAATCCTGCAATACATTAACATTAATAATGGAAATTTTTCTGAAAACCTGGAAAAGTCAGGGAACTTGATTAGGACATTTTTGTACTAAAATGCATTTCTCTTTAACGTGATTCCTCGTAAATTTAAGGAAGGGTAGTTAAGTTTTTCTGCGGTGGAGAAAACATGTCCTCCGTAAAATTTATAAGAAAGTTATTGCAAATTCTACATTCTTACTGTAGTCTTAAGTGCGCTTGCACTGATGTTTTATAAACATTAACAAGGTTACGAGTCGAGACGAGACGCCTTCAAGTTCTGCAACAGCAGAAATGGTACTTACACATGTCCATGAATTAATAAGACTTGTTCAATTGCATTGGCGCCTGGAACCTTATTAACTTGATCTCAGGTGTCAATAAACGCATCAATCAAGCAGTTTCAGTTGTACGGAATTGCACATTTGTCTGCAGAGTAGTGGGGAGCAACCTTGACAAGGGTGGATATGTTTAGTGATGGCCGAATTAAGGGAATACCTACGACCCCGCCTTCATCTGATAACTTAACTGCTCTGTTTCAAGGACTGTTTCGATTTCACAATTTATCCAGGGTGCACATGTACTGTATAAACTATGCTTATTAGTAAGAGGCTAATTCGTAGTATAAACAACATGAGAGGAAAACATAGTAAAACTTGCACCAGCGCGCGGCCGATTACCTTATATAATTATACAAAAAAATACATCCGTGGACTGAACCTAATCCTCTGTCTGCGCATGTGCAAAAGTAACCATTTAGCAGTTTTCAAAACTGATGACCGACAAGTTTTTATTGTTAATAAGACTGGAAAAATTATGACAGAAACCTGATAATCAATAAAAACATAAAATGACATTGGACAAAACGTTGCTTCCGTTTTGTTTTTTTTGACAGTTGTTATGATTTTTCCGCAGTGCAAACAGAACAGTGGGATTACAAATTTCTCTATTTTATTTATTTTATTGGCTACATTACACATGAATATGTGCAGTTTTATTGGCCCGGTTTTACGTGGCATGTGTATGGTGCTATCACCTGGAAACATCACATGCATGTAAACAATGAACACATTTCTGCAGACAATGGACATTATGCAGATTTTGTCAGCATGCATACAGGGTTTCCCCAGACCTGGAAAACCTGGAAATGTCAGGGAACTTGAAAATGACCTGGAATAGTCAGGGAAGAATGGTTTATTTTGAAAATGTCAGGGAAATTCAACGCAGTCATGGCGATCCAAAATTAATACTTTTACAAGGCTAGCTCAGGGTCCATTTTCCGAGTAGAAATTTGCAAAAAATTTCCACATTTTCCATGTACAAATTTACACAATTGTTCCACGTTTTCTGAGTATTAATTTGCACAATTTTCCACGTTTTAGTACAAGTTTGCAAAACCTTTCACGTTTTCCGAGTACAAATTTTCAAAATTTTCCACGTTTTCCGAGTACAAATTTTCCACATTTTCCAAGTACAAATTAGCAAAATTGTCCACGTTTTCCGAGTACAAATTTTCCACATTTTGAGGACAAAATTGCAAAATATCCCACTTTTTCCGAGCACAAATTTTCATAATTTTCAGATTTCAAAACAAGTCAATTTTTCACGTTGTCATTGGTCAAGGAAATTTTTTTAAAACCTGGAAAAGTGAGGGAAGTTTCTGGGGAACCCTGATATATCACGTGATATTTCATTCATTCCACTGGCGAAAGTTATCCGGAGGCACATTCTGTTAATTAGTTGTTGATTCGATGAAAAGATCACGTGATGTAGTCCCATACGTAACTCTGCATAAGGCCCGTAGTCCCCCGCATCATTAGTCATATTAATTCAGCCGGGAGAAATGGACCTTATGCAGATTTCGTCAGCTTGTCATTATCACACGTGACATTTCATTTATTCCATTGGCAAAAATGACCCGGAGGCATATATCCAGATCCTACATCAAAAATAAGTAAGGATTGCCAGCTAGCCAATAGCAGGCAGTATAGTGGGCGTGGGCGTGGCTAGCTGGCCATCCTTACTTATTTTTGATGTAGGATCTGGATATATGCGACCCGGAGACTCGTTCTTTAGTTGTTGATTCGATGAAAAGGTCACGTGACGCAGGTTCATACCTGTACGTATCTCTGCACAAGATCCATTGTGACTAAAGAGAGCAAAACAATTTATTTACATGTATTTATAATAAAAATGCGGAAAACTAATTGTGGAAAAATTGTTACTTTTTTAAAAAAATGAGAACATTTCTCTATACTCTCAAAAACGACATGAAATCATGGGAATTATAGACAAACCAATAAAGGCCGTCACACTAGCCAATTTATATCCCGAAACTTGTTTCCAGATATATTGTTGCTTGATATATCTCCTCATGTGTTGTGAAAAAATTCCTTCGCAAATATATTTCCAGAATAGAAAATAATCCTATTCTGAGCAAGTTATTTCTGGAAAGAAATTGACCTCATAGGATTTACAGTCATGGACAGAATTTCTTTCTATTGGATAGCCAATCAGGAAAGACATACTAGGATGACGTCATAGAATTTCATAAAGGCACTGCTGTTAAGTTAGTTTACACACATTTCAATTTGAAACAGTGCTGTCAGATACTGTAGGGAAATATTCTACAACATATCCAGCAACAGGAAATTGATTCAGTTGAAATACCTTTTCTGCAATTTCTCACAATTTATTTCCAGATATGTTTCCTCGTGCGTGACTGCCTTTACATGGCAAGAAGTCAGTTTATTTTTTTAAAATTTCCCATTGCAGTACTGTACAAGTGTTGTACTGTATGAGGAAAGAGATGCTCTTGCCTCAAGATGTCTCATAAAGATACTTGTAAAGACATGAAGATGCATGGTTACACAAATTCTGGTTAGATAAATTAGTCCAAGGTGTGTATCAGCCTATTATAACTGCATGTAGGAATTCTTTATATGGCAAGTTTAATGGAGGGGAAAAGCATTTACATGAAAATTAACTTAAATAAAGTACCTTTGTGGGCGAGACGATCCTCAGATGTGCATTAACACGTTTTGTATGTTTGGCATAAACATGCTAAGACTGCTTTAAACCGGGCATACACGAGGGCAGATCATTGCCCAATTTCTAGAAAACTTAAGCATGTTCAAAAAATAAGGTACACGTGTGTTCTCCAAATTTTAGGAAATTGCTGCAGAATTTTTCTTTGCAGGGTTCTCCCAGACCTGGAAAACCTGGAAAAGTCAGGGAACTTGGAAAGGTCTTGAAAAGGCAGAGACATTCAGTGTACGAATGCTACATTTGACTCCATTTTATTAGCTAAGGGTCCAGACAGTGGAAATTTACTAAATGGTCCAAATTGCCAAACACGTGAGAATAATTTCTGCAAAACTTTCAACCATTTCCGATTGCAAATTTTCAAAATTTGTAACGTTTTCAGATTACAGATTTTCAAAATTTTCAACATACACTGATGACAAATTTGCCAAATTTTCAACTGATGATAAATTTTCAAAATTATCAAAATTTTCTGATGACAGATTTGCAAAAATTTCAACATTCTCTGATGACAAATTTGCAAAAATTTCAACATTCTCTGATGACAAATTTTCAAAAATTTCAACATTCTCTGATGACAAATTTGCAAAAATTTCAACATTCTCTGATGACAAATTTGTAAAAATTTCAGCATTCTCGGATGACAAATTTGGAAAAATTTCAACATTCTCTGATGACAAATTTGCAAAAATGTTAACATTGGCAAAATTGCAAAAATGTTAACATTGGCAAAATTGCAAAAGTTTTACCCTTTTCCAAAGAGTAATTTGAAAATGTATTAACATAAACTTGCAAAACTTTCTATTTTTTTCTGAGTACAAATCTTAAAATTTTCTATCTTTTCCGATGACAAATTTGCAAGTTTTCTATCTATTCCGAGGAGAAATTTGTGAAAGTTTTCAACACATAATTGGGTCGAATTAATTTCATCTATAAATTTTGGAATATATTGAAAATTTGCATCTGTCGGTTTGGCAAAATCGTGAATATCATTATCATATGTAAATTTATTTCCATTGGTCAAAGAAATTTGTTTAAAAACTTGGAAACGCCAAGGAAGTTTAATAGGAAATTTCTGAGGGAACCCTGCATTGGACATGCCTAAGCAACGAACCTTTCATACATAACATACACTGTATATATTGTGATAACATTTTTTTTTATTAAATCCTTGACTAAATTACTTAACAAAAATAACACAGCTGCATTGTTAATCTTCGAATTTCTGGTTTGAATTGTATCAATATTGATCGAGGCTAGTGAGAAAACATGCATGCTTTCTTTAGCTCAACTTTCAAGAGAAAATATTTTGCCATATTTATTTCGGTCGCCATTCAGGTTTTAGCACACTTTGAAGGAAATCATGAAAATGTGAGCTTTCACCACTTTCATTGTTCATGTTATACAGGACGCGAGGTGAACGACATTTGCCAGAATTTTTAGGCAGGAAGTTTTAGTGTGCTAAGCATTACACATATTATTCATTTTAAATATCAGAACAGCAGTGAATAAATTAAAGTAGACAGACGATTAATAACAAGACTACAATGTAACCGTTGTAACGCAACTGGTACGACGTTGTCAATGTCTAGAAACAAGTCTTGACAGGGACTGAGTTAAAGGATAGTCTAGGCTGGGGTAGACTGTTGAAAAGGGTCATTCAATGTAGACGTCAAAACAAATGATGTTTTGTGTCATTTTTTTTTAGAGAAAATACCAAACATAGAAATTTGTGTAGCTAAATAGTTCACATATCCATGAATAAGAGAAGAAAATTCAATGATACAACACCCAAAATTATACAGGTGTCAATCCACGAAGTTTTTGAATGATTTTAACGCCTTTTAGCATAATCATATCACACCCGAACTTCAGCAGTGACTCAACTCAAAGTTTTGCACTTTGAGAAAACAAGTTTTAATGAATGGTAAAATAAAGTGGCAATACTGCCGTTTAGCCGAATGTGTCGTTTTTACTGAAGACAAGACTTATTTTGGTTGAATTAATACTATCTCAAATCGGAAATGGAAAATTGTGTTGTCACTTCTGAACAGGAAGTAGGGCCTACTATATTGATTTGAGACTTTGTGGTCAGTCACCCTGTATTAAACATATCCTTGCCCATTGCAATTTTCATTTGCAATTTTAACGCTTTTTAACATAAAGCAGGGTACGTCAGACCTGGAAAACCTGGAAAAGTTAGGGAACTTGAAAATGTCTGGAAAAGTCAGGGAAGAATGAATTATTTTGAAAATGTCAGGGAAATTCATCGTAGTCGAATACAAATTTGCAAACTTTTCTGCGTTTTCCGAGTACAAAATTTTCCATGTTTTCCGAGGACAAATTTGCAACAATTTCCACGTTTTCCAAGGACATATTTGCAAATGTTTCCACTTTTTTCGATTACATATTTTTTTGACATTTTTTTTAAAAAAAATTCTATGTTAATTTTCAAAATTGTCATTAGTAAATTTTGCATAATATGTAATTTTTTTAACATTGTCACTGGTCAGGGAATTTTTTTAAAAACCTGGAAAAGTGAAAATTTCTGGGGAACGCTTTAAAAACCACGCTTCAGCAGTGACACAATTCAACGTTTTTCACTTTGAGAAAAACAAGTTTTAGTGCGTGATAAAATAAAAGTGAAAATATTGCCATTTAGCAGAAATTATGGTAAGCCAAGATGTGTAGTTTTTACTGAATACAAAACTGATTTTGCTTGACTTAATATCGTCTTAAGCCAGCTTGAAAATTCGGAGTAGGCCTATCTTTGTCAATGGCAATTTTCATAATCCATGTAGATTCTTTCCCATCTTAATTATAAACTAAGCACCATTTTTTTTGTCATATTTCAGTCAATTCAGGCAAATAACGGCGTAGTTGCCTGAATTGAATGAAATTTAACAAAAATTGTCTTGGATAAAAGTCTTGAAAGTTCACTTATATCATCGAAAGTTATAATGCTATGTAAATTGTAGCCTACGTAAAAGATGAAGCGTAAGTAATGATTAAATGTTCGCTGTAAGCCGCTTGTCAATTAAATTGCTATGTAGATAAAAATCTGTTTGTACGCAATCATGTAATCCTCGTAAATCCTAATAAATTTCCTAATAGAAATCTGAGCAGCATGCCAATTAAACTTTTTTTGCACGTTGAGCTTTGCGTAGTTTGAGCTTTAAGTTTTGTTTTCTTATGACATATGCACACGACTTGAGTATTTATTTTTTCAACATTAAATCAAAGTTGAAATTCTAAACAAAGCACGTTTTGTTCATCGTATCACTTTTTCATCTGGATTCAAATTCGAATCAATGTTCAAGTGCAAGTTGTAAATGTGTGTTCCACTTTACTAAAAATGAAAGAGCTGCTACTAACATTTTTCATATTTTAGAAATTATTATTTAACAAAAATAATGGTTAAATAAAGTACGATTTATGAAACAATTTATATTGCAGCTTTATAAAATTTAACCATTTTCTTAAGATTTTCTGAATAAATATTTCTGTCGTTGTTGTGCATTATTGTATTTTGTAGTTTTCTAAATTTTATAAACGAATTTGTTATGAATTTGGAAAAATTTACCATAAGATTATTAATTACTATCGATAATTTAATCTATATAAAGTTTTCAATATACAGTGTATACATTTTTTGGAAATGTTATGAAATTTGTATTTAAAATTGAATTTTTTTCATTATTTAAGAATACAATTTTAAAAAAAAACCCGAATAGGCCTATACTATTTATGCCCGATTAAAATATCAATTCTATAGGTTTTCCGAGCATAAATTTGCAAAATTAGTCATTTGGAAATTTGACCTTGAAATCAGCCGAAAAATTTGAAAATTTCTTCTCACAAACTTGACAATCTTGAAGATTTGTCCTCTGAAATTGTTGAAAATTTTCCAACTTTGT
>JAQGAO010005418.1:0-13619 GCA_034697705.1 Ommatoiulus sabulosus
TTTTTTAAGGAGAAAATGACCTTTATTGGCTTTTTTAAGGAGAAAATGACCTTTATTGGCTTTTTTAAGGAGAAAATTACCTTTATTGGCTTTTCTAAGGAGAAAATGACTTTTATTGGGTTTTTTAAGAAGAAAAATACCTTTATTGGCTTTTTTAAGGAGACAATTACCTTTATTGGCTTTTTAAGGAGACAATTACCTTTATTGGTTTTTTAAGGAGACAATTGCCTTTATTGGCTTTTTTAAGGAGAAAATTGCCTTTATTGGCTTTTTTAAGGAGAAAATGACCCTTTTTGTGTTTTTTTAAGGAAAAAACACTTCTTTCATTTCAGGAACTTCTTTCATTTTTTTAAGAAAAAGTGGCACTTTCCGAGGGAAGAAAAAAGAATGTTTTTTCGAGGACCCTCAGGTATTGGAGGCGTGTCCAAAAACAATTTGGAACTTTCCTAATAATTTTGCTAAACAAGCTTTTACAAATGAAAATGTTTAATGGAATAAAATATACTTCATCTTTATTATAAAATTGTAAAATCCGAGCACTCGATTTTTCGCATGGTTTGCGACCGATAAACCATTCTGTTTCTGACACCATAAAATTATGCGACAAATTGCCTCATGAGTTTCCACTTTTAGCCATTTTTTTCCCTAAGTAAAAGAAGACATTACTGTAGAATTTATTTGAGGAAATTTCATTTACAATGTAAGCTGTAACTAGTCGACTTTGACATGTTTAACCGAAAACGTTAAATTAAAAAAATACTTAAGTACTTACTGCACGTGTTCAATTTGGTTGCTTTCTTATTCTCAGCAGACATTTAAAATCTCCAAACATCGATGAATTGCTCTCACCAAACAGCCGACTTCATGACCTATTGAAATAATTAGAAAAAGAAACTCTGAAATAGGTTCTGACACTCATGCGTTTAGATATAAAATAATTTGAAAGGTCAGGTGAGAAAAACCAACGCACAAATATTGCATTTTCATGCTCATGGACAGTATTGAACTGCTTAGATCGCAGTTTAGCGAATTTTAGCCCATGCTGATTAAGGTGGTAAAATACAGAGTGAATTAGGATATTTTTGATTTAACATTTTTGTTTTAAATTAATGAATTGTAAAGTACAGGCAGATCGCATGTTAACACCATGTCTACACTGAATACAATTCATAAAATGAAGTATTTAAATAAAAATATCATTCTACAGTTTAACGAAGTTAAATGGCAGTTGAGTTTGACGATCTTTACAAGTCAGTCTCCAGTTAATGAAAGGTTTTTTGCAGATGATGCCTCTTTATATCATGAAGTTGAAGATGGAAGAGATTTTTCAGACAAATTGCGGAATGATCCCATTGTCCTATATTCCTGGTGAGATGAATGACAGTTTTTAGGCATAAAATGAAATATTTCATTGCATGCCTAAAACAAATTTCGAAAACTTCTCATAGAAACGTTTAATGATAGACACTGGTATTAATCTTAATCTACATGTAATCACTTGCTGCTTCACGTTCATTTTTTCAAATTAATTTCTCGATAGAAACATTCCTATACTGGGATAATTTTAAGCTAAAATATTTTCATTTAAAGGTCAGTTATGCCCTAATTGCCCGCGCCTGAGACTACAGTGAGCGCTTGGCACCATTGAATATTGTTGCACACCATTTAACTGGCGTTATACAACAAGTGTGTTTAAGCAACAACTAATTTTAGATAAGATTCATTGCCACTGATCTTTGTTTACATGTCTTGGTGTCTCACGATATGGCAATCGCCTTGAATAATGAAAGTTTGTTTAGTACAGCGCGTGTAGCAATGTCATTTTAAGAGCAACTACCTGTTGCAATTAGTCTGGATCTAACGAAAAGCAACAAAACTTGCAATTTGTAATTGAATGGAACTTCTGATAAAGATCCACCGTAATACTGCGTTGAAATGACAATGAATTGATAGTGAATGTGGTCCTGGTGATCTTCCTCGCTTAGGCAACAGGAGTTGTTTCAGGTAAGTAAAGGAAGGGGTAAACCCATTCGTTGCAATTCTCATTGCTGGGAGCCCAACAGGACATCGTATGTAATTGAATTTAAAATGAACAGTATTTCCAAATTAATAAAGATAGATAGTTGACATTTCTAAAAAACGTCAACGTGATTTGTGGTGAACGCTTTCAATTTACTTGCACGATGCAAGTTTTTAATGCAAGTTGAAGTTCTACAATAGAATTGAAGATTATTTATATCTTTTTATATCCTTTATAATATATAGCGCTATCAAAAGACGCGAGCATCAATAATTCATGGAGCCGTATTCATCCTTCGTGATATGCATTGCATGTGCAGCTCTTCTTGCATTTGGTATGTAAAATGTAATAGCTACATGTATCTATTCGTCACATCATTTTATAGGAGGAACACAACTTCTCCTACTGTACACTGTATTTTATATCGAACTTAAAATTGCAATATTTCCAAATAGGCCAAGATGCCTCAAAGCTCAGCGTAGAAATAGTCGATATTTCAGATAATATCAACGTGATTTGTGGTGAACGTTTTCAATTGACTTGCACGATGCGAGTTTTTAATGCAAGTTGCGTTTGGAGTCGAAGCGGAACAGTTGTCAAACCGGACGATAAAAGATATTCGTTTAATTCAACGAATACGAAAAAGTCCACCATTTGCTCCCTTTTTGTTCACGAAGCTACTAACATAGATAAAAGCAATTGGACTTGCGGAGTACAATCAACCGACCATTACGATGGAACAAAATCAAAAAATATATCAGTGGATGTTTTTCCGTATCAAAATGGTAATTATAAAACAATTTCTACACGCATCATTGGAATTACACGACTGAAACGTAGCATGTGGTCGCTCATTTGTAATCATCACGGAATATTATAGAATTTTGTAGATATTACAGAAAATTAAAGGGAAATAAGTAGTTTTAGCAAGCCTTTCTAACAGTACGATACTTTCAGGGACACGATGTAATAACAGGGAGTTATCATCCATGGACGGTAAGAGTTAACATTTTTTCTGAAATGAACGTGTTCTCTTTAAACGCAATTTCAAGTTTAATGTTTGATCACGGTCTTGTTACTGTTTTAGAAAACAATGTCTATTTCCCATCTAATCCATATAATGGCCAAACTAAAGGTAAGTTTGTTCATAATAATTTACGAGTTCTAAAAGTTAAAAAAACTTGAAAATGATTTTCATAGAATCTTCAAGGTTTATAATAAATTTGAAAGAGCATAAATGGATATTAAATAGCTTGAAAATGTGCGTTTAACTGTTTAACATATGGTAAACAGTGTATTACTCTGAAAATATCAAATATATCAATACTTTTCTTTTTAATACGAAGTTTAATAATTTTGACACTATTTTACTAAAATTAAACCGATAAAGTTAAAAATTGACCTTAAATTCTTTCATAAATAAGGAACCGTCTTGTTACTATTTCAGATAACAATGCAGATTACACACCCGATCCAGATAATGGTCAAACTAAAGGTTAGTTTTTTTTACAATAATATTTTCATTCTAAAAATCGCGCAAAAATCAAAAAAATATATCAGTTCCAATACATTTCCCTTGTTGTGCACCCTTGAATTGTTTGATAAATATTGTAAAGCAAGTCTAAGGTATGACAGCAAAATATGTATAGCATTAATTCTGTTCTGATTCTGTTTTGAAGAGCCAATGATGCTCTACCAGTATGTTAGCATTGGTCTGTCATCTGCTGTCATCTTGATGCTAGCATCAACAGCAATTTATTGCAAGTGCAGACACCACAATTTAATAACAAGTTAGTCGAAATCAATCCTGTTAAAGCATTTGATTCTAATTTTGCTTCGTAAATTCATCACAATTTCTTTTCTTCATTTGATTCAGACATAGAAAATAAAACAACACTGCATCCCATGTAAGCCATGATTTCTTTTTCCAATCATCTCTACCGTTCTGTTTAATTTTGGAAAAATTAACATTTTGCCATGAATAATGGTTTCTAATTATGAACTAATGCAGCTATGAAGAAATTCCAGAACACACGAATCAAGCGTCTACAAGTAAAGCGTCGGTTCAACCAGCTATTTCGGATGTCCCAGCATGGCCTATCCTCCCACCCAAACCACACAAAAAGAAGACTTCTGTCAGAATAAGAGAGATTGTCGATTGGGACGGGTATCAGGTGCCTTTGGAACAAGATGACGTCTTCATGATACGGAATGGATGTCTCGTAAACCAACAACAGGTTCGGGAAACTTCCTCTGGGAACAACAGAGATTTCGAACTGACAAGCATCGAGAGTTCATTACCAGAAGCGATTGATGAAATAAGAGAAAGTGAAAGTTCCTTTATGCCTATACTAAAAGTTTCATCAAATCTCATGAAAAACAATGTTCACTCTTACGAAAACGTGGATGAAATGAAATCAAACAAAGCCTGAGCTCATGCTCGTGTAACAAGCCTCATTGCTCTAACATTGCAGGTCGCTTTGAAATACGCAACATTATTTCCCTGTCTTTATAAACTCAGAGGCCAGCCTCCAAAAGGTACCTAAAATTAGCATTATATAGCGCGAAAAATGTTTTTAAATAAAAAGTGTTCAATTTAAACTTAAATTGAAGCATTGATATGCGAGGATGCTAATATCGAAAAAGTCATTCTTTCAAATTTTTAGTTAAAAATTACATGTACAAAGAAAAAAAACCTCATATAGACTCTTCGATAAATGAATGACCATCCAGATCAATATAGCCGCCAAGTTAATTGATTGTTGAAACATTTCACTTAAACATGATAGGCCCTCATATACCTAACTGCATTTTGACCATTATGAGTAGCTTTCATTTTCCAAGGTAGAATTCATATTTTCATCTCAAAATATTTGAAAGATTAGATTTTAAATCGATGAGACTGAAACTGTATGCTTTGTAAATTTACTGTCAAATTTACGAAGGCTTGTTTTGAGATAATTTAGATAGTTAAAAATTGACGGAAACACGTGCTTTATTTAGTATTCAAGTTGGTGGATTCATTAATCTTGAGCCTCTTGATTCTTTTGTGCGACTCTTTATGGACAGTCCTTATTTCACCGAACTTTATACAGTATAACACTTAATTTATTTAAAATAAACTTATCAGTGAGATCAAGAGGCCTTTTAAGGTTACATAATAAAATTAAGTTTGCACAAGTCAGGTGCTATTGCTAGAGCAGGTGACTCACGATACGATAATAGCTTGAAAGTTTGTTTTGCACACATGGTGCATATTCAAATATTTCCTTGCTAGTTCATCTGTAAACGTTAAACTTATTGTAATAGATTTGGATTGTAAGAAAGGTACCAAAACAAGTTCATTTCTATTCAATTCTAATTACTGATTTCACCGCACCAAGATTGGATGAAATGAGTGACGTAGTGTCTTGGTATTTCATGACTTCGTTTATATTCTTGACGGTATTCCTTACCAGTGCAACATTTGTACGTCTAACAGGTATGAAAAGAAAATTTGCCTATTCTTCAAAATTTCTCAAAACGTTCTCATTTGAATGAGAACAACAATGCATGACATATTTGCATTTTTAAACACATTTCCAAATAGACCAAGATATCACAACGAGCGATGTACAAATAGATTATGTTCCAAAACACGTCAACGTAAGTTGCGGTGCACAAATTCATTTGACATGCAAGATGAACATTTCTGATGCATTTTGCTTTTGGAGTCGATGCGGAACACTTATCGAAAGGAAAGATAAACGATATTCGTTTAATTCAACGACCAAAGATGGTTACACCGTTTGTTCCGTTGTCGTCAACAATGCTACCGACATCGACAGGGGACCCTGGATTTGTGGACAAATCCGACGATGCGACGAAGCAAAAACCAAAAAGATAACAGTGCATATTATAAACAATGGTAATTGGTAGCATTTAAAGGTAACGAAATAATTTAACATGAAAAATAAACTCGCGTGGTCTATTTTGGAATAGTGTCTGGGCAGTGTTGTTCTGACGTCAAAGAATACCATGTAGGCACCATCAAGGAATACAGTGATTACGGTACTGTAAAGGAATACAATGTTAAAGGTACTGGTCCGAAGTTCCTCTTATACTGTTTCTCAAATCGCACTTACAGTATATTAGGCTACCGATTATCCGGGAAATTTGTGGAATTAAATTTTTTCGATAATCCGCAACATGGGGGAATCTCCCAAAAGTATGACGTGAAAGGCAATATCATGAAACCTATCACTTTGTATACTTATCACATTTTGTAGAAAAATTGAATCTTATCTGAGAAAAGCATTATTTTCTTTTTAAATTTTAAACTTGGATTGTTGATCAACAATGTCTATTGCCTCGGTTAATCTGATCCCGGATAATCGGGAGTCCACAGTAGAATGCTTAATAATGTCAAAGATGAAACTGAAACAAAAGATGAATCTGTTACTAACTTATAGAAAATGAATCGTAAATGTGGAATCAACTTCATAATAATAAATAGACATGCATTACAGTTTCAGTAAAAGCTCTGAAATCAGCACCTGAAACAGAGTATGGACAACCCAATTTACCCAAAGGTGAGGGATCGATCATAGCACATGATTAACACATAAGCATTAAGTTACATGTAATTTGAACGAGACGAGTACATGTAACAGTTGGAATTTTTTTTTCCTATTTTAGAAACATTGTATATCACTTATAGTAAAAAATATTTTATAGAAAAAAGCATTTCAATTTTGGTCGAACTATTATTTATTCATTTTTAAACGTCAATGGTTGATAAAACAATGTCTACTTAAAAACGTTCCACGGTTAATCCGACCCTGGATAAAGCCTGATAAACCTTTTGCATTTACAGTAAATTCAGTAATGTATTGTCAAAGCCAAAATTGTGTGGCATCTGTTAATTACTATCATTATCGAAAATGATTCGTAATTGTTGAATCAACTTCATAATAATAAATATATTCATGCATAACAGATCCAGTAAAAGTTCTGGAAGTAGCATCTGAACCAGAGTATGGACAACCCAAAGGTGAGTTTGCGCCAAAAATTCATAACACAATTTTGCTTAAACAAGCAAACGATAACGTGCACTTTCCCCAAATTTCACCTTCATACCATAAATATCTTGATACAATTTCATCGATAAACATTTCAGTGAAGGAGTTCATTTTAATGGAACCTCAAAGAATTGAATATAATTGAAGTGACAGTTTGACGGTTATCTTTTGCTTATTATAGTATTCCAATGCCGCTTAAAAATGTTTATTGGGACTATAGCTACATTACATGTATTTTTTTAAAGACCCAATTCTATACATTTACTTGGGCATCGTTCTGTCGTCTGCTTTCATTGTGATAATGATATCAGCGAGCATTTATTTGAAATGCAGAAATAAAAAAACGATAAAAGGTTAGTAGCGGACTGTCCACTTTTAACTACACATTGTCGCTCCTGATTGCTTTATGTTAACAGATATAGTCTACCAATTGGATCAAGACAATGAGAATGAAACAGAACTGTCTCTTACGTAAGTCATCTGTGTAATTATGTTTCGTTAACAAGATTAATCAGCATTATTATCGCTAATGTTTTTTGTTTTCACGCTTGGAGAAGTTATGAAGAAACTGTCATGAACCCGAGTCCCTCATCTACAACTGAAGCATCAGCTCAACTTTACGTTTGTCCAAGCTCTCTACCTAAAGCTCAGAAAAAAAATACTGTGAGAATAAAAGAGTTTGTAGATTATGAAGATCATCAAGTGCCTGTTAAACTAGATGGCATTCATGAAACCTCTTCTGATATTGAGCTAACAAGCATTGCATGTCCACTACAGGAGACCTTTGATGAAACACAATGGAAAAGCAGTAATTTTGTGCCATAAATCATAAATAACTTTTACTTAAAACACATCGTTTTAAATGTTTTCACGAAGTCTTTTAGCTGGGGAAATTTTGAAAACCGATGTTTTATATTATTATTTCAATTATTCGCTGCAAAAGTTCAATTTCCAAAGTTAATGATGTTGCATTCTTAAAATGATAATAAAAATAATTTTTGAAATGAACAACTAATTTTTTTTTTTCATTTCGGTATAGTTTTTAGTAAAAATAAATAACTTCATGTAGCTGAATTTTGAATTACACCGAATTCTTAATTCGCGGTGTATTTTATAGATAATTTGCATTATTATTGGAAAAATGCAGCTGTTATATTATCATTTTGTCCCGATATTTCCACTAATTAATAACAATATCGTGAAGCATTTTTACTTGTGTACAATTGTATACTCGTGAAAAAAAACTACCGACTTCTCACGCTAGACTCGTTTTTGTTAGATTAGTTATTCAATATATGAATAGGTTTCTGGTGTTTATTTCACTATAACATGAACAAAATCAAGTTATCAGACATGTCTCGTTCAGCAAATATTACAGTAATGTATATCTATGCCTCAATACAGGGAACGAAAGTTTTATTGAAAAATACAGCTTATAAGATTTTGTTTATTATCTCAATAAGACAGACGTTTAATAGAAATAAAATTACCAGTGAATTCAGAACCATAAAGCTTCTCATCTAATCCGGGATTTTTTAATTGGATATATTTGTTTAACGTCAACTGACATTCATTGACAACGTGAAACGTAAAGGTAAGAAAGCAATGTTTTACAAAAAAAAAATTCTCGATAATATTTGGAATCTTTAGTGTTTCTGATGATATTCTAGACCAATGCAATTCTTAGAAAATACGGTAAGTTTTTCTTGTCCAACAACGTTTTGTAAAAAAACGCAACCAGTATTCGCAGTTGTGAGTGTGCAAGTATCAGATGATGTCATCGCAAATTGTGGAGAACCCCTTCAATTGAGTTGCAGAATAGATATATTTAATCAAACGTGCGTTTGGCATCGAAATGGAGAAGCTGTGAACGTAGCAGATAAGATTTTCATTTAACACAATGTTGAAGGATGTAAATTCCGCCATTTGCATCATCAACACGTCAGAAGCTTACGATTTCGACACTGGTTACTGGAACTGTTGGATATAGACAATTCGGCAGACAATCAACTTGGTGCAAACTCTAGAAATGTATCTGTAAATGTTCTTTCAGACAAAGGTAGAAACAGAAACCTTTGCTTACTCTTGTGAGTTTAGCGGATTTCATTATTCTGAAACATTTCCAGTTTATTTTTGGTGTTTCAGCTAAGAAATGTACCCAGACAGATCATATAACAAAGAATATTGGTAGTAGTCTCAGCATATAATGATGCTTTATCTTAACAATAGTTTTTTCTGAAAAAAAAATTAAATCCAAAGGAGAATGACGACTTCCGGATATTTCAGCACACAAGATGAAACACCAAAACGAAAAATACTCCTATTCCGAAACTTTGGTTTTTTATGTCAGAAATGTAGGCCTATATTTTTGCCATAATTCTTTTGATGACAAATTTAAATGAATTAACATTAGTGACATCAATGTCCATAAACAATACCAAGCAAAAATCTCTAATTTTTAGATAAAGGACCACAAAGAAAATGCAACAAAATGTGGTTCATCCGCGACTTATGCAGTAAGTTTTCTTCAAATCAATATAATTGACATATTCTTATTTACAACGACACGTTAAATCTGCATCTGAAATATCGTTCCAATATCTTCTCCTTATTGCTATACTGACATCGCTGACAGACTATTTCAATTGCTCAAATCGGAAATTAAGTAAGAGTTTCTTGAATTTTCACGATAATTTTAGGAGTACCATTTATCTACAATTATGTTTATTAAAAATACTTAGGCTACATGTTTTTCAGACAAAGGAAACTGCAAGAAATCATCGCCAATGCAAGTTATCATTACTTTTTTTTACGAAGTTATTTCGTGAAAAACCGTCATTTGAATCACTTATCAATAGTAATGAGAAAATTTATTTATTTAGGTATTCCGAAATTGGGGATGATATCACTCGTTTCTAGACTCAACCCAGTTCATCGAAAGTGCAAGTTTGTACGAGTCGTCCAAAAACTGTTCAAGGGATTCAAATGTCTGTCTGAATTGATGAGTTTTCAGTGTACGGCATTAGGCCAAAAACTTAAATCGTATTTCTAAACTCATTTTCTCAAGAAAAAAAATAGTATTTTTAAAAACGATAACCTCTTTTTCTCCAAGTTTATTATCATAAGCTGTTTACTAAAACGTTTACGTTTGTTCCCCAAAAAACAACTTGTCATTTAAGATAATGCATCGTTTTTAAAACGATATATAGACACGATGGTAAAACTTCTCCAAATATCATGTAAATAAGGAATATGCTATTATTGGCACTGATAAGAAACGAGATATACATTCCGAAAGTTTATTTTCACAAATTGTACCTGTACCAAAGTTTCAACGCACAAATTTGGAAAATGCATCTTAAGTCGCCATAGTTCGTGCGAACTTCATTACGTAAATTAAGACCGTTCTCGGACGGCTTGGACTTTCTAAAATGTAACTTTTATCGGAGAAATAATGGCATTGGTGTAGCCTGGGCATTTATGGCCAATTTAAAGTCAACGTTTGCTCGAAATATTTCATGGAATCATTGCCATTTCTGATGATATTAGCGTTATTGGCAACGTACGCTTCAAGTGGTAAGTCAATAGGATGTAATTCTAAAAGTTTAATATAAATCATATAGAAAATGAACAGTTCTGGAATATTTGCAAACATTAGCATATCCCTGTGTGTACCAACAGTGGATTAAAATGCATTGTTCAATACAGATTCTTTTATTAAGCGTGAATAACAACAGTTTTTTGTTTACTATTTGACTCTTCCGCAACATCCGCAATGGTAAAAGTAGTTCCAAAGGTTTACATCAGCTTTCACTCAGAGACGATGAACCTGACATGTGGTCAGTCACTGCATTTGCAATGTGCCTTTAATGTCAGCGGAACATGTGCCTTCCAGCGAAACGGATCCTTGGTCAATTTGGGCGAAAGATATTTTGTCAAAAACATTACCCAGATCATCAATGGCGTTAATATCACCAAATGTTTTCTCTACGCCTCCGAGGTCAACCTGCTGGACGTCGGAAACTGGACCTGTGGGACTCCAGCCAACGACATTCACGAAGGAATTTTTTCCGAGAACATTTCAGTGAAGGTGCATCAAGCCATTAATGGTGAGTCCCTGATATACCATTTCGCATTCTGATAAACTGCAAATATTTTACTTATTTCAGGATCTAGATGCGACCCAATCTCAGAGGTAGAGGTACAAGGAGATGCCAGTAAGTTAATAAAAGCAAAAAATAAAGAAAACTTAACTACGAAGCTAAAGATAAGTTATAATTTCATTTCTTTTAGGCAAGCTTAGTGAAACATTTTGGTACATCATAGGTGGCGCTATATTGACCGTTGTGTGCGCTTGCTTCGTAGTAACAGTGAGTTGGATTTGTGGAAAAAGAAAAAGGAAACGATTGCAAAAAAGTGAGATTCGTTCGTTGATTTTTTAGGTGTTTTATAGTTTTTATAAAGTCGACATCAATTCACAAATTCTCATTAATTTAGCGAAAAGGCAAGAAATAGCAATTATCAGTGAACACCAGTAAGTGCAATTCAGTCCATTCTTAAGGAAAAAATGAAAATAGCATTAGTTGATCAGATGGCTCGCGGACATACTAAATATTTTGTCAAAATGAACCGAAGAAATCTCAAATCTTAGTTTTCCGAAGTAAATATTCCAATGTTGTTCTCCTAGTGTGAATAATTCTTGTACATAACAGTTAAAAAATTTGGCAAAATTACTTTCTATCAATATACATGTAACATGAAAACCTATGAACATGACAATTCGGGGAAACGAGCAAACCTAATTAAGCAGCTTGTCTAACCATATTCAAGATATAATTTAACACATTTCCAAAAATCATTTGCACAGATATGAAGAAATCAATGAAAATGCTCCTCCATCGCCTCCAACTTTAGCTCTGCAAATCGGAACAACGGATACCCTAATTCCAATAACCGATGAAGATGGTTATCAAATCCCCATCCCGGACGCCGCTTCAGCAGCTGTTTTCAGAGATGCTTATAGACTGGTGGCAATTTATCAGCCGAAAGACCATCATCAAAGGCAAAGTCATGCTCATCCATACCAAAACATTGCTCATTGACCATAGTGTGTGAAAGATGTGTCAAATTTGGCACGACTTTGCCTTTTTGATAAAAAAACAACAACTGCAAACGTTTGTTAATAAAGTGAAATGCTTAAAACAACCTTGATTGGAACTGACTGACGTCTTGGTAGATTCACAGACTCCAGATTTTCCTATTCTTACAAGATATGAAAGCTGTAATTTTATGCCAAGAAGAACTTTTTAAGTTGTCATCGCTCGTAGTTCAATGTTTCCGCTATGAATTTTAACAGATTAAATGCAACGGAATTGTTGAGTTTCTACAAGCAGTTCGCTCGAATGCACTCTCAATGATTACAATTCAAGGAAACAATTTTTTTTATAGAAGCAGACTGGCAATAAATAAATAACGTTATCTCATTGACTATTTGGTTGGCATGAAAGTTGCCTGACTTTCAACACCGATGCATACGATAACGACAACTGTTTCAATATTGCAGTTTCATTTCCATCCAACCTTTGACCTTCCAAGAATATCAGGGTTATCTTCGAATACCAGAAGAGGGATAGTCAGCACATATCGAAAGTTTACCTTAATGCATCACGTTACAGGAAGTACATAAACACATATCTTCCCCAAGGAAAGTAGTCGCTATGAAGTTGTCATAACATATTTTTATAAACATTAACTTTGTAGTAGTAATGCAAAATGTTTGATAGTAACACTCTGCAGAGAGTATAACACACTATGTTGAGATATAATATTCATGTACGTAAAATGCAAAAAACACGGAGGAAGCTGTTGCTGCAATTGCTGGTGATATTTTTAAATGCAGTATGGGATTCGAGAGGCAAGTATTTTACGATACGTAAGCTTTGAATCTGCAAATCTTAGTAAAAATTGATATTAGCGGTACTCAAACAGATGAACTAATTTTAGCGAAACTGAAATATTAACCTTAATGAACGGCCCCTGCGGTACGACCTCTCAAAAGTGGTCAGTAAAATTGCTATGGCCGTTCATAAAGGTCGACATTCCGCAGACTGCAATGTCGTCCTTTTAAAAACTGTCATAGAGGTTCTGCTGACCTCATTTGAAAATAAAGCTCTGTGATTAGCAGGACCAACTGCAGAGGTCATTGCAAAAGAGTGAACTTGGAAAACGTGGGTTAGAATTACTTGTGGCAGTTTACAGTAGGTAGTTGCTAAATTCTGTTTAATTGTCAGGATTGAGACATCTTTCAATTCATAAATAAGGTATGTAAATGGATGAGTTTAGTCAGAATTCTAAAGGTAATTAAATGTCATTAGAAATAATAAGCTAGTTTTAACGTTGTTGTTACTGTAAATGAACAAAGTGACAGCAAGCCATATTCCTGTAACATTTAAGGCTTATTGTATAATAATAATAATAATAATAAATGCTTTATTCCAATTTGGGAAAAGGCATAGAAGGGATGTAAAGGCATCACTTAC